>JBAMBR010002215.1:0-28261 GCA_037044475.1 Zaprionus obscuricornis | reverse complement strand
TTAAGTTTTTCTATGCACGCTTGCGTGTTTCTTCTATGTGTGTGTAAGAGAGAGAGAGAGAGAGTTGGAAAGAATGAGAGATGCTTTAGAGCAAATTGCTTTTAAATGTCCACAAAGCAATATATTTTATATACTCCTTTCGTTGCAGCTTTTGACTAATAGCCTCTTGGGCACAGTCACAGTTCTCTATAGTCCAAAGAATACAAATAAGTTACTCACACTAATACATAGCACTTAGCAGGTCAGCAGGAGGCATACACTCTACACTACACTCATATAATGTGAGTTGCACTTAAGCATTTATCGAGTGTACTTTACTATTTACTGTATGTCTGTCTGTATGTGTATGTCTGTTAACATATGTATATGAAGAGACACACGTACTAAATCTATTTAACCTTAGGTACTCAGGTATTTTATCTAGGTCGTTGTTCACTTTTATATTTCTTTTATCCTGCCGCTTTTGCTACTGCTACTGTTCCTGCTTCTTCTCCTTGCATGTTCATTTCTACAATTCACATCAAATTCACATCGTTAGTTTGGATCATTGAGCTGGCTACTGTTGTCTTGGCTGAGCTGATGGTGTCACATTTGAAACTTTTATGTATTAACTTTAATATAGGTAGAAATAACAACTAGACTTAGTTTAAGCCACAAATACAACTACTAGGCATGATTTGTAGCTCAATCGATTTGATTAATATTATTTATTTATTTTTTATCTTTTTTTCATTTATGATTTAATGCATATTAAATATAATATATATATTAATTATAAGACTGCATAATCCTACGCTTATTCCTTTGAAGCTACAAATGTTTTGTTTGCTGTTAATTTTATGCATATATTAACTAAGCTTATTGCATATACATACATATGATTGTATATATGAATAATATTTATATGCATACACACGCACACAGACACATATATATACAGTTATATGTATAGCTTATCTAATACAGTGTTTATCTGTTTATTCAAATCGAAATGTAACCTAGTTACAAATGTGAATTTTAATGCGAAATTGGCGTAAAATGCAAATCAATTGTGAAATCGCAGCTAATTAGCTGTTAATAATATATATTAACAATACAAAATGGCGCAAGCACAAAGTGCATAAATCAACCAAGCACTGACAAATACAATACAATACAATATGACACGCCCACACATACATACATGCATATATATATATATATACAGTATGTGAGTTGCCACCCATTCACCTTTCATTTGACAGCAGTTGCCTTTTGTTGCTCTTATAATTGTATTGCAAAATGAAAACACGCCGCACATTCGCGTGCTTAATGTGCATTAATTAATATCAAGCGTTGAAGTGTCTACATGTGTGTGTGTTTGTGTGTCTGTATGTGTGTGAGTTTGTATAAATATATTTTAATATGGTCAACATGCTGTGGCATACATGTATTTTAAAGCTTATCGTTGCGTTCTTTGCTGACGCCATTTTAAAGGTTTCTTGCTGTAAGATAAAAATCATTTTGAGCTACTTCATACAAAAGCACGCAAAAGGCATCGCAAATAAACTTGAAACTTTAAATTAATTATATTGCATACTTTGCGTCGCCTGACTCTCAATGCAACTTTACGTTGCTTTGCGTTGCGTATGTGTGCGTGTGTGTGCATGTGTGTCTGTGTTAAGGCAAAAATAATTAAGCATTGCTCAGGTAGGCAAAGCTCAAGACACAAAAAAAAAAAAAAACTTACCTTGACAACTTGTTAATGGCGGTTTTTCTCATTAATACTGCATTAATTAAAAGCGTCAACAAACGCGCGTGTGTTCACACACAGACACATGTTCGTATGTGTGTATGTGCATGTAAAGTGTGTGTGTTAATGGCACCAACAAACATGCCAGTTCACAAGTGCAAGTCATCATCATCAGCATCATCAGCAACATCGTCATCGTCATCAGGTAGTGTGAACATCAGATGTTGACAGTTTTAAGAATGAAATGAAAACAAAACATTTAAATTATAAATTATATTTAGTTAAAATAAATAATAAATTTTTGTTTTTTATGCAATTTGAATTTTACTCACCGATATTCTCTAGTTGACCGGGCGTACCCCAACCGCCAGCTGCAGCAATGCCTGCCTCACCGCCTAGACCATTGCCAGCTGCTGTTGATGCTTGTGCCTGTGCCTGTGCTGCTGGTGAACCCGGTGGTGGTGGCACATAATCGCCACCATCAATGACAACGCCATCAATGCTGGGACCAAAAGCAAAGCCAAACTCTGGCGGTCGTATGGGGACACTGAGCAGCTGTTCAAGTGTCTTTTCGCGTAAGCATTTCATGAGATGTGCATGTGGCAGATCAGAGGCACAATTCACATGATGGGCCACAATGGCGGCATATTTTGCTGGATTACTGACCAATGACCATGGAGCGAGACCCGAGCCGGACATAAGTATGGCACGATTGAAGAGTAGACCTGCAAAAACCAACATGATGATGATGTGGATGATGATGATGATGATGATATGATGTTGAAGCATGACATTGACATGCATAAGAAAATTTTTAATTACAATAATAATTTTTCCTCAGCTGCCTTACTTACCCTCTGGCACTGCCATTGAGGATATTAAAAAATGAACACAGGCTGCACCAGTGCCATGTCCAGCCAATGTAATACTGTTCGCATCACCACCAAATGCTGCAATATTTTCTTTAAGCCAATGCAATGCTGCAATGATGTCCATCAGTCCGTAATTAGCCGGAAGCTTTGAATACCGATCCGTGTTGGCATTTAGAAATCCTAAAAATTTGTTGCGGTCATTACACATAATACGTTAGCAATATTTTCATTTTCTTTTTGCATCAATTTTAAGCTGCAGAGTGTGACTGCAGCTGCAAATTTTTTAATCGAGCAAACGCTGCAGTAGCAGCAATAGCAGCAGCAGCAGCCTTAGTCACTATTTAAAATGTCAGAGACATGTGTGCGCGAGAAACACTTGTGAAAATTTGTACAGTCACGCGTGCAAATCATGATGTCAGCACTTCCTGTTTCCCCAGCAGCATAAGCATTCGCAAAAGAATGACAACGAAACATCGAGTCGAGTGTTGTGTGTGTTTGTGTGTGTGTGTGTGTGTGTGTGTGTATTTGTGTGTGCAACAACAAAATGAGGTCAGATAGCATTTCAATTTTCACAGTGTGGTTAAGAGTCAAAAACCAAGTGCACTTATTTTTCAATTTCAAATTCTTTTTGTGGTTTTTTTTTTAGAATGTACTACATGTGTTCAACGAACTCTATTCTTGACTTTGTGGTCTAACTTAAGTTGCTTTAACATTTGTGATTAACAGTATTTAATTTTCTCTTTTATTTCAATTTTGATTTCTAATCAATTGAAAATTCTTTAAACTATTTTATTTTAAATTCATTAAAAATTTACTAATTAATTTCTAATTATTTATATAATTAATTTTTCAGTATTTTTTTTTCTTAACAGTCAAATAACTGTTTGAAAATTTGAAAATATTTTTATTGATTTTCTATAAAATAATTTGCATATTTTCTTAAGCTTCTTTAACTTAAGATTAACAACATTTTATTTTCTGATTTATTTAACTTTTTATTAAAAAACAGTTGAAAGTATATTTGGTTTTATTTTATTAAAAAAAAAAATTAAAAATTTCTCAATAAATTTCTAGATATTTTATTTAGTATTTGTAAATCTTTGAAAATATTTTTTTTTCGGATTACTATTAAATAAATTTAATTAACAACATTTTAATTTTTTTAAATTTAATTTATATAAATTTTACCTAGAAAACATTTTAAAATATTTTTAGCTTTATTTTAGCATCATTAAAAATTACTCAATAAATTTCTAACTATTCTTTCTAGTATTAGAAAATCTTTGTAAATATTTTTAGTTTATTTTGTTAAATAAAAAAAATTAAAAATTTCTCAAAAAATTTGTAGATATTGTATTTAGTATTTGTAAATCTTTGAAAAATTTTTTTTTCGAATTTATTTTAAATAAACTTTACGTTTTCTTAAGCTTTTTTAACATTAGATTAAAAGAATTTCTTTTTCGTATTCATAATATAAATTTTGATAAAAAAATACTTGAACATATTTTTAGGTTTATTTTAACTTCAATAAAAAATTCTCAATAAATTTTTAACTATTTTTTCTAGTATTAGAAAAATATTTGAAAATATTTTTAGTTTTACTTTATTAAAAAAAAAAAATTAAAAATGTCTCTATAAATTTCTAAATATTGTATTTAGTATTTGTAAATCTTTGAAAATATTTATTTTCGAATTTCTATTAAATAAATTTGACGTTTTCTGGAGCTTCTCTAATATTGGATTAACTTCATTTTAATTTCCTAATTTATTTAAATTTTTCTTAGAAAACATTTTAAAATATTTTTAGCTTTATTTTAGCATCATTAAAAATTTTTCAATAAATTTTAAACTATTTTTTTCTAGTATTAGAAAATCTTTGAAAATATTTTCTATTTTTATTGATTTTCTATAAATTATTTCCACTGTACTCTATGCACTTAACTATTGTAGTTCAGTTACTGCTGCTAACTAAATTAGTTAGATTATGCAATGGGCGTATGCTACATCATAGTTGTTGTTGTTGTTGTAGTAGTGGATTTTGTTATTTTTGTTGTTGTTATTGTTGTTGCTGTTGCTAATGCTTTTGCTGCTGTTGCTGCTACTGCTGCTGTCAACGGAAGTAGTGTCGTTGCTGCTGCAGTGGCCTTAAAGTGAACACGTTGCTGTTGGAAGCATTTGATTCGTTTCACTGCGCTTGGTCACACCGATGAAGCCAGCAGCATATCAATTAGCATTAGCATTTTGACCAAAGTATTGCACAAGCACTTACCCAGCACACCGAGGCGATAATTTATGGTCACCACCAATATTTGTCCATAGCTGGCCAGTACGGAGCCATCGTAGGGATTGCCGCTATTCCACTCATACGATTCACCATGCACGAACACCAGCACCGGATACTTAGTTGGACTTGTCGATGATGAGGATGTTGATGATGTGCTGCCAGTGTTGCTGTTACTTGAGGATGAGCTGCTGCTGCTGCTACTACTGCTGCCACCACCACCACCGCTCGTTGAGTCACGGGAACCAACTGTAAAATAATTAGATAAAAAATAATTTCATTTAATTTTATAAATTGTATTTGCTTTTGCAATTACAGTTAATTGCAATCTTCAAATTTTATCGCAACAAATAAAATTGCATTTCATTTCAGTTGAAAGTAGAAAACTTTTAAAATATTTAAGGCATATTTAAGATATAGATATAGAATACTTTAAAATGTCCTCAGTGTTAAGGACTTTGGTCTAGGTCAAGGCTTACACACTTCATGTCATGCCATCGGTCATTAATCAGCATTGACTTTGAATGACTACAAGGCATGGTGAAGAAAATAACAAAGCACAAGGTGCCATTAAGTGTCTTCGATGAGAAGAGATAAGCATAAAATATGTAAAGGAAAGACTTGAACGGATTTACTTCGTTCCAAAACAAAAAAAAAAAAATACGAAAGACAAATGAGCATCTAAGTCCAAAATAGGCAAATTATAGGAAAACAACTCTTTCGGCGTATGTGCCGTACTCAACATGAAGAAACAGCCTGAAGCGTCTAGTCATCGCATAGTTGATCCCCTATTTGGCATTTGTGTCTATGCCACGTGTTTCAGCTCAACGTATTTACTATTTTGCATAGAACATTTACTTTATCGCTTGCTATGAGTAAAAGTATATGAGAAACAAAACAGAAATATCCTTAAAAGAAGTGTGTAGAAAAAAAAATAAGGAAAAAATACTAAAAGGATTCATGTGGTTAACTGTTGTTAAGAGTGAAAGTGGCAAGAAAAGGCAAGTTTGGGTTGAAAGTGAGGATTAAGTTATTCAACGTTAGGCTACGGCAGTTAAGGTTTGCTTAACTTACTTTAGAAACTTCATTTGATTTTATATATATTTATTTATATTTTATTAATATTTTTATAAATTTAGCTTAAAGGCAAATTGAATTTAAATTGCAAATGCATGCAGCATAAATATAAATGCATTTAATAATATCTGCTGAGAGAATTCAAGCAATAACTTCATGCAGATACATATCCATATCGCATGTATCTAACAGCAGCATCATATCATATATAAGTTATATCTGGACGAGTCAACAACAGCCTCAGTGGCAGTGGCAGTATTAGTAGCAGTAGCAGGAACAGCAGCAGTTTTGCCACATGGAAGCTCAAACAAAAGCGACAACAACAAATATAACAATAGATATATATACTATATACTATATATATATATATGTATATGTATATGAATATTTCGTGCCCATATATAATACAGTTTTTTTTCTTTTTTTTTTCGTTCATTCTTTTTTTTCTCTTTCTCTTTTTATATGTATATAGACTGGAACAAAAGAACTTGCTTATCAAAGCGGAAAAAGAGTTGTGAAGATGTGTATAAGTATGTTTGTGTGTGTGTTTTAGTATGTTTTGGTGTGTGGACGAGACTAACTGTGTGTATGGCCAAGAGTTAGAAGTGGCAAAACGAGCACCAAGGCATAGCAAGGCAAGGAAAGCAAGTTACTGTGTCACTGACTTTTATAAATAGCAGCAACAATGACACGAGTCACAGACAATGAATGCCACATAGCTGGGGCTACCATATCAACTTGCTTAACTGGATAACTTACGCTCCTTTCCACTTTCCACTTTCTACTTTCCATTTCCCTCTTCTGCTTTATATTTCATACAGTTTTTTTTTTTCTGTGCTCCTTCTCCATGTCAGCTTCTCAGAGCAACGTCATTTCTATCTGCAGTGAAACCAATGTCAATATCTATTTTAAGTCTCGTCACCCACAAACTCAGCTCAACTCAACTTGCAACTCACAAAGTCAAATTCACACCTCACGCGACGCTAATTCAATGAGTTTCATTCAAACTCAGAGTTTATGCTACCAGCTCTTACCAGATTTAGCTAGCTAACACTTTGCATTTTATGTCACAGCACATCACAGCATTTATTCATTTAGTCAAAGCTGAGAGTTTTGTTAGTTAAAGACACAAATTCTTAGCGCTTTATAGAATAAAACTTTCTACATAAAATGCAGATGAAAATTCTCATAAAAGATTTCATGAATATTATTTTAATCTTGCATTTGCTAAGCTTCACTTTTTTTTAGCTTAATTATAAATTTTTAGTTCTTTAAAGTTTTATACAAAATTATTTAAGAATTTTTTGGTTTTTAATACTTTAAATTTTTATAAAAATTGTTTAATAATTTAAACTTTGATGTCTTTCTAGTTTATAGAAAACTATAATTAACATATTTAAAATTTAATTAAAATGTAATTGAAAATATAAATATTCATAGATAATAATGTGCAAATTATCATTTACATAAATAAGCAGCATTAAGAACTTTAATTTGATTTTAAACTATTTGTTAGTTTTCACAAATGAGGCGGGAAATTACAGTAATTTTTTTTGGTGAGCGAAAAGGCTTAGGCAACCGCGTAACATGCAAACACCATTTAAAACTTGTCATGTAATCCCTTGTCGTAGTACCGCTTCATCCTTTGCCTAAGAACAAACAACACATAAAAAAAGAAAAAGGAAAAAAAAAAAATAAAGAGAATTAAGAAACAAGACGGAAAACCCTTGCCCGAAAGCCTGTGTAAAAAGTTTTGATTCCATTTCAACATGCCCGGTTGACAAGTATTGCGACGTCTGTGTACTGTTTGCATGTCGTTGCACCCGAGGGTGCTACTTACTAGAAAACTTTATGGCAGTTGCGAGAAGTCAAGACACACACATAGACACACACACACATAGACACAGATACAAATATATATATAGATACTATTTACACGGCATAGAAGAAACTGCGCAAAAACTTGAGACGCCCACAACCCAAGACTAAGAGCAAGGCGCATAAAGAAGCGACAACTGTCTTCAATGTTGCCTAAAAACTTGTAAAATAGTTTCTTGGCCCCGCCAAGTTTGCCGCATAATTTCTTGCAAATGTAAATATTTTGTGCAAATAAATAGAAACACATTTATACTGAGAGTCAGAGAGAGAGAGAGAGAGAGAGAGAGAGAGGCAGGCAGTGTAGGTGGCAACAAACAAATGGAAAGACAAGAGTTAACTGGCAAAAACTAATGCGACTTTCGGGGCCTGTTATTAACTTGAACATGTTTTAATTCACATGCATGCACGCGCGTATGTATATATCGCATGCCATCACATTGCTCTTCTGCAGCCGTTTCCTACACTACACCTCCTTTAGCTGCCTGACATCATCTGGCAGCTTAGTTTCCTTTTACTAGTTGACAATTTTTCACTTGTTCCCCTCAACATAAACTATTTCAACACCGAATGTCAAAATTGTAAACACGCTGCGCGCACCATGGCAAGTTTCAGTTGCCTAAACTTGCACCCCATTTTATTTACATGTGTGCGTGTGTGTGTGTGTGTGTGTGTGTGTGTGTGTCCCATGTGACTTGTCTTTGCAGCAGTCAACAGTCGGTTTTATGTAATTGCGACTGGCATAAATTTAATCATATTTCTGACAGCAAATCTACATACTCATCGCTGCCTGAATTTTTTGTTGTTGTGGCTTTTATAAAGTGTTACGCAGAGAGAGAGAGAGAAATATATAATTTTCGTAATATCTTAGAAAATTTCATTTATGTTTAAAGTGCTTTTGCAAAATTTCTGTGAATATTAATAATATTTTATATATTATATTGATTGTGGCATTAGACAATTTGCCTAACAGTTTTACACTTTGTCAAAGACTCTTAGTAAAATGATTGCTCTACTTTTATTTGCTTATTTTTCTTGATCCCTTTTTTAATATCCTTGCAAAAGGTATATCAATTTTGGACATGAGTTTGTAATGCATAAACAACAGCAAAAACAACAGATTTTTAATATATTTTCAACTCGTTTTCAGTATAAGAAAATTTTCATTTAATGCTGCAAAGTGTATAAAATATTCGGCATGCCGAAAATAACTTCGTGAGCTTGTTTTTTGTTGTTGTTGATGTGAAACAAACAACAATCGAGTGTGAGTAACTCAGTCAAGAACTGCCTGAAGGCATCTGCAATCCGAAACTAGGTGAAATCAATATCCTTAAGTCATTGTCTTTGCTTGGCTTCCTTCAACTATGCTTTGTCATTGTCTACTTCTACCTCTACCTCTACCTCTTCTGCTTCTGCTTCTTCATCATCTTCTACTTTTTGCGTCTTACTACTGTTGTTCAGGTCCTTGATTTCCTGTGAAAAGTACTCAAACTCATTCAATCTTCTACTTGTGCTCGATTGCCACAATCGTGAAAGTAAAAGAGTGAACATGGAAGGAATGATGCTGCTGCTACTACTACTGCTGCTGCTGCCTTCTCCATACAAAGTGTAGGGCACAAAAAAAAAAAAAAAGAAACTAGAAAAAAAATCTAGCTCATTGCTTTTTATGGTATTTGTCCGAAAAATTTCATTTCATTTTCATTTTCTTACGTTGCAAGTTTAGTGTCGTCGCTACAGTGAATTATCGTATATATTGAACAAAAGATTGAATTACAATATATTTCTCAGAGAGATAGACAAGCATTGATTTTTAATTAAAAATAAAATAGAAAAAAAATTCAAAAAAGTAAGAAATCAATTTGCAAATTTTATGAAAAAATCTCTAAAATTTCGAAAATTTCAAATCAAAAAAAAAAATTAAAAATAAAAAATTAGCTAAAAATAAAATTTATTTCTATTGTTATATATTTTATTTTATATTTTATTTTATATTTTATTTTATATTTTATTTTATATTTTATTTTATATTTTATTTTATATTTTATTTTATATTTTATTTTATATTTTATTTTATATTTTATTTTATATTTTATTTTATATTTTATTTTATATTTTATTTTATATTTTATTTTATTTTTTATTTTATTTTATATTTTATTTTATATTTTATTTTATATTTTATTTTATATTTTATTTTATATTTTATTTTATATTTTATTTTATATTTTATTTTATATTTTATTTTATTTTATATATTTTCTATATCAACGATTTCAACAGTAGCTCTCTCTCTCTCTTTCTCTCTCTCTTTTGCTCTCTCTCTCTCTCTCTCTCTCTCTCTCTCTCTCTCTTATAGTAGACTAATATTTTATTTTGACGCGTGCCACAGGTTGACTTCAAGTGCTTGTTGACTACACAAAATAAAACATTTATTTTTTTTTTTTTAGTCGTTGTCGTTGTTGTTTTTGTTTTTTATCGATTTAATAAATTGTGAGTTTTCAGCGAGCTTTCGGTTTTATATTTTTCGATTTAAGGTTCAGTGCGCCCTTTTTGGCGCCACAACTTGAAAAATGCTTACTAAAATTTCACCTAGAGTCTCAGTCTCTGAGTTTCACGTTGAGTTTTGAGTTTGAGTTAGCTGACACAGTTACGGTCACGGTAGAATTTTTATTATCCATTCGACTTTTTGCACTAAATTTTAGCTTTTAGCTTCAGGTTCACAGCCAAAAAGGACAGCTTGTTCTTCTTCTTCTGCCTCTTCATCTACCACTGCCGCTGCGCTCTGTGCTATATAAAGTGCATTTTCTGTTTTGTACTTTATTACTTTCGCTTAAGTTTTTGCCCTTTTTAATGCCTTGCTACTCGATTCACTTGGTTGTGTGCACACTGTTCACTGGCTCACAGAGCTCACACTGCTCACTGCTGTTCACTGCCATGTTTTCGATTTTTATGCTTAGCCAAAAGTTGTTGGCAAAATCTGAAATGCGGTTCTAAGTTTTTTTTTTCCATGCTTTTATTTTTTTTTATTTTTTTCTTTTTGTTTTTAAAGTGCTTATTCAATCGAACAAATTTGGCTGATTGGGCTTTGGGGTTTTAAGCGATGTGGGAGATTAACACAAACATGTTTGACCAAGTTTTCACTACAAAATGCAGCACAAATAAAGTTGCAAAAGTTTTTTTTACGAGTTGTGCGGTCGTCTCCACATACAAAAGTTTTTCTACAGTATAAAAAAGAAAATTAAATGAAATGAAAAAAAATGAAAAGTAATAAGAAATGAATAATTTACCTATGGATTTGCATGTTAATAGACTTTTAAATAGTTTTGTTTTTTTTTTTAAAGTTATTTTAAGTAATCAAAATCAACACACATTGCATATATAAAGCAATTACACAAATTAAATATTTTCATAAACATATTTTCATTTTTATTCTATCATATTTGCATTCTAAGCAAATATTATGACACTTTACTTTTTTTTTTTTTTATTATTTTTTACCTCAAATAGAATCTTTGAAGTTTTTTTGAACTAACTTACAATTTGGTCAAAGGCAATGCAAATATATATATATCTGTGTGCTGCGCTTAGTATTTGAGTTAGAATTTGCATGAATTGCGAGTGTATTTGAGTGCAACGAGTAGGTGAATGAATGAATGTATGAGTGTATGAATGGTCTGTTGAATGTGAAAAGTCATTGAAAGTTACATTTAAGTTTACTTGCAACTTTTCAACAAATTTAATGCAAAAGTTTTGCCTATGTCATACACACACACACACACATGTCTAAACATGTACACACATGCACAAACATGCAAACATGTAACATAACGGTATGCAGCAGATTCTTACGAATTTCACACAAAAGTTTTAATGTTTTTCTAGAGTTGCATAAGGCAAAAACAACTTTTGGTTAAATTATTGTGAATAGAATGTGAATATCGGTTAAAGTTGATTTTAAATACAAAAATTGTTAACTTACAAAAGTTCATTTATTTATACAACAAAGTGTAATTGAGTTTTATTTCTTCAACTCATCTTCTTCTTCTTCTATTCACATTCACTTTGTGCATTCATTCATATTTTTTTCTACTATTCAGAAACTAGTTCTTGTTAAATTGCAAGTCAAATTTAAATCTGATTCTCTTTTTGCCTTTTGACTTTTGCCTTTTACTTGTTATGCAGTTGCCTTTGGCACAACGATGAAGAAGTTGTAACTTTTCTCCCACACTGAAATGTTTTTTTTTTCATATTTTGTTTACTGTTTTTAACATTTGCTCATAAACAAAGCAAAAATCTGCTTCAAGGTATATAAACCTACTCTATATAAACAGAACATTGAGCTCTCAATGAGCCATCTAATCTGTAGAAATCGGAGTTACAAATGCCAAAGCTTTGATAATGTTAATAAACACAATGCGCAACATTTTCAACGCTTAATATATTGCATATACTTATCATATATGTATGTCTATATATCTATATATAAATATGCCTAAATATATATATATATATATATGTTTATATATATTGTATGTGAGAGTGTTGTAAGCAGCGTTGAAAAAAAACAAACAAAATGTCAAAATGGCTGCCAGTGAGAAAAAGAGAGAAAGGCAAGAGCCAAGGGCTGAAAATTATGATTTCGTCATGCAAAATGCGGCTAAACAGTCATAAATAAGCGCCCAGCCCTGTACAGGGACACAGACACACACACATACGCATACGCATACAATCTCATAAAAGAATAATGAGTGTGTTTCACTGCAAGAAAGAGAAAGCCCGAAAGAGAGTAAGAGCAATAGCAATAGCTGGAGTATATATATATATATATGTATATGTATGTGTGTATGAAGTTATCACGTGACTCCTTACGCACATTGCACGCCATAAATTACAAAGTACTTTACCCGCCAAACTCAATTTACATTTATGTACATACAGACACACACACACACACACTTATGCGCTGATAAGGCCAAAGTGAATGTTGAAGAAAAACAAGTGAAAGAGAGATAGATAGAGACACAGTGCAAAAAAAGAGTGAGAGTTACATTTGCCAAAAGCAAAGTGAAAAGCAAAAATGTTGCATTAAATTAGGCGCACAAAAAAAAAAGTTTACGATGCGTCACTTCACCTCATGCCACATTTAAATGCCGATAAATCATTAAAAAAAAAAATGAAATAATAATAATAATAAAGAGGAGCGTAACATTAAAAAGCTCTGCAAATGGCAACTGGAAACTGCCAAGTGGCAAGTGGCAAGCGGCAAGTGGCAAGTGATGTAAAAGGGGAAATGGAAAATGTTAGCAATTTTTTTTTTTTTTTTCCTGCATTGAACTTCATTTTTGTTTGTTATGTCGTTATTGTTTTGCGTCTTTTTCTTCTTCTTCTTCTACTTTTGGTCGATTCTTTTTTGCACTTTTTTTTTTTTTTTTATAACCCACAAAATACAATTTTTATTGCTTTGCCCTTAGCGTCGTCGTCTCGCACTTCATAAAAATGTAAAATATTATGATGACTAACAGACACGTACTCAACATATTGCCGACCCTCACAATTCCGTTTGCCAACCTCCATATGTGATCTATATATATATATGCGTGTGTGTGTGTGTGTTTCGCCCTCCTTTTGCTATGGGCAAAAATCATGAAGATTGTAAATTTTCACCTATGAAATGTTCAACGACCTTTATACAATGATATACAGGAATCTCTGTGAGTCACATTTGAATGTCTTCATTTTCTTTTTGCTGACTATGTTACAACGGTAATTGCAGCAGAAATGCCATTGCTTAAATTATTTGGAAATCAATGAGAAAAAAATATTAATGTATATATATTAAATTCTCATAACTATATAAACTTTGCAAAAGTAAAAGATAAAATATATAAAAAAAAATATTTTTTTTTTGATAAAATTATAAAGTGAAAGGGCAACAAGTACGTAGAACTTATTATGTTGCCTTCGTAGTTTTGTTCAATTTACTATGCAACATTCTATTTGGAGTTAAAAAATGTCTAACTATTAGTTTTAACTACTTTCAGCGGATACTGTGGTTCATTTATAAAATGTGTGCAAAGCATCTGTTTCATGCTAGTCAGTTGGTTTACTTTACTCGTTGCTCGCTGCTCGACTTGCTCGTTACCCAACTCGCCTGTTGTTCGGCTGGCAAAGTATTATCTAGGTGCACAGCACTGTCCTACTTCATATACACTAAAGATATATACATTATGTATACGCAGCGTATGCAGCAGTAAAGCAACATCAGCTAGCATTAAGCTAACTGTGCTTGATACTCGACTACAAGTTAGATGCTTTTGTTACTAGCATGAAACAGATGCTTTGCACACCACAGTATCCGCTGAAAGTAGTTAAAACTAATAGTTAGACATTTGTTAACTCCAAATAGAATGTTGCATAGTAAATTGAACACAACTACGAAGGCAAAATAATAAGTTCTACGTACTTGTTGCCCTTTTACTTTATCACTTTGTCAAAAAATATTTTTTTTTTTTTATATATATTTTATCTTTTACTTTTGCAAAGTTTATATAGTTATGAGAATTTAATATATATACATTAATATTTTTTTCTCATTGATTTCCAAATGATTTAAGCAATGGTATTTCTGCTGCAATTACCGTTGTAACATAGTCAGCAAAAAAAAAAAAATGAAGACATTCAAATGTGACTCACAGAGATTCCTGTATATCATTGTATAAAGGTCGTTGAACATTTCATAGGTGAAAATTTACAATCTTCATGATTTTTGCCCATAGCAAAAGGAGGGCGAAACACACACACACACACGCATATATATATATAGATCACATATGGAGGTTGGCAAACGGAATTGTGAGGGTCGGCAATATGTTGAGTACGTGTCTGTTAGTCATCATAATATTTTACATTTTTATGAAGTGCGAGACGACGACGCTAAGGGCAAAGCAATAAAAATTGTATTTTGTGGGTTATAAAAAAAAAAAGTGCAAAAAAGAATCGACCAAAAGTAGAAGAAGAAGAAGAAAAAGACGCAAAACAATAACGACATAACAAACAAAAATGAAGTTCAATGCAGGAAAAAAAAAAAAAAGTTGCTAACATTTTCCATTTCCCCTTTTACATCACTTGCCACTTGGCAGTTTCCAGTTACCATTTGCAGAGCTTTTTTAATGTTACGCTCCTCTTTATTATTATTATTATTATTTCATTTTTTTTTTTTTTAATGATTTATCGGCATTTAAATGTGGCATGAGGTGAAGTGACGCATCGTAAACTTTTTTTTTTTTGTGCGCCTAATTTAATGCAACATTTTTGCTTTTCACTTTGCTTTTGGCAAATGTAACTCTCACTCTTTTTTTGCACTGTGTCTCTATCTATCTCTCTTTCACTTGTTTTTCTTCAACATTCACTTTGGCCTTATCAGCGCATAAGTGTGTGTGTGTGTGTGTCTGTATGTACATAAATGTAAATTGAGTTTGGCGGGTAAAGTACTTTGTAATTTATGGCGTGCAATGTGCGTAAGGAGTCACGTGATAACTTCATACACACATACACACACATATACATATATATATATATATATATACTCCAGCTATTGCTATTGCTCTTGCTCTCTTCTTGGCTTTCTCTTTCTTGCAGTGAAACACACTCATTATTCTTTTATGAGACTGTATGCGTATGCGTATGAGTGTGTGTCGTGTCGTGCCGGCTGCTTATTTATGATGTTTGTCGCTGTGATGACGAAATATAATTTTCAGCCCTTGGCTGCTTCTTTCGTGGCAGCCATTTTGACATTTTTGTTTGTTTTTTTTTTCTCAACGCTGCTCTACAACACTCTCACATACAATATATATATATATATATAGACATATTTATATATAGATATATAGACATACATATATGATAAGTATATGCAATATATTAAGCGTTGAAAATGTTGCGCATTGTGCTTATTAACATTATCAAAGCTTTGGCATTTGTAACTCCGATTTCTACAGATTAGATGGCTCATTGAGAGCTCAATGTTCTGTTTATATAGAGTAGGTTTATATACCTTGAAGCAGATTTTTGCTATGTTTATGAGCAAATGTTAAAAACAGTAAACAAAATATGAAAAAAAAAACATTTCAGTGTGGGAGAAAAGTTACAACTTCTTCATCGTTGTGCCAAAGGCAACTGCATAACAAGTAAAAGGCAAAAGTCAAAAGGCAAAAAGAGAATCAGATTTAAATTTGACTTGCAATTTAACAAGAACTAGTTTCTGAATAGAAGAAAAAAAATATGAATGAATGCACAAAGTGAATGTGAATAAAAGAAGATGAGTTGAAGACATAAAACTCAATTACACTTTGTAGTATAAATAAATAAATGAACTTTTGTAAGTTAACAATTTTTGTATTTAAAATCAACTTTAACCGATATTCACATTCTATTCACAATAATTTAACCAAAAGTTGTTTTGCCTTATGCAACTCTAGAAAAACATTAAAACTTTTGTGTGAAATTCGTAAGAATCTGCTGCATACCGTTATGTTACATGTTTGCATGTTTGTGCATGTGTGTACATGTTTAGACATGTGTGTGTGTGTGTGTGTGTATGACATAGGCAAAACTTTTGCATTAAATTTGTTGAAAAGTTGCAAGTAAACTTAAATGTAACTTTCAATGACTTTTCACATTCAACAGACCATTCATACACTCATACATTCATTCATTCATTCATTCACCTACTCATTGCACTCAAATACTCTCGCAATTCATGCAAATTCTAACTCAAATACTAAGCGCAGCACACAGATATATGTATATTTGCATTGCCTTTGACCAAATTGTAAGTTAGTTCAACAAAACTTCAAAGATTCTATTTGAGGTAAAAAAATAATAAAAAAAAATAAGTAAAGTGTCATAATATTTGCTTAGAATGCAAATATGATAGAATAAAAATGAAAATATGTTTATGAAAATATTTAATTTGTGTAATTGCTTTATATGCAATGTGTGTTGATTTATGCATTTTATTTGATTATTTTTTTTTCTAAAAGTTTAAAAAAAAAAAAACAAAACTATTTAAAAGTCTATTAACATGCAAATCCATAGGTAAATTATTCATTTCTTATTACTTTTCATTTTTTTTCATTTCATTTAATTTAATTTTTTTTTTTTTTTTTGCTGAACAAAAACTTTTGTATGTGGAGACGACCGCACAACTCGTAAAAAACTTTTGCAACTTTATTTGTGCTGCATTTTGTAGTGAAAACTTGGTCAAACATGTTTGTGTTAATCTCCCACATCGCTTAAAACCCCAAAGCCCAATCAGCCAAATTTGTTCGATTGAATAAGCACTTTAAAAACAAAAATAAAAAAAATAAAAGCATGGAAAAAAAAACTTAGAACCGCATTTCAGATTTTGCCAACAACTTTTGGCTGAGCATAAAAATCGAAAACATGGCAGTGAACAGCAATGAGCAGTGTGAGCAGTGAACAGTGTGCACACAACCAAGTGAATCGAGTAGCAGGGCATTAAAAAGGGCAAAAACTTAAGCGAAAGTAATAAAGTACAAAACAGAAAATGCACTTTATATAGCACAGAGCGCAGCGGCAGTGGCAGATGAAGAAGAAGAAGAAGAACAAGCTGTCCTTTTTGGCTGTGAACCTGAAGCTAAAAGCTAAAATTTAGTGCAAAAAGTCGAATGGATAATAAAAATTCTACCGTGACCGTAACTGTGTCAGCTAACTCAAACTCAAACTCAACGTGAAACTCAGAGACTCAGAGACTGAGACTCTAGGTGAAATTTTAGTAAGCATTTTTCAAGTTGTGGCGCCAAAAAGGGCGCACTGAACCTTAAATTGAAAAATATAAAACCGAAAGCTCGCTGAAAACTCACAATTTATTAAATCGATAAAAAACAAAAACAACAACGACAACGACTAAAAAAAAAAAATAAATAAATGTTTTATTTTGTGTAGTCAACAAGCACTTGAAGTCAACCTGTGGCACGCGTCAAAATAAAATATTAGTCTACTATAAGAGAGAAAGAGCAAAAGAGAGAGAGAGAAAGAGAGAGCTACTGTTGAAATCGTTGATATAGAAAATATATAAAATAAAATAAAATATAAAATAAAATATAAAATAAAATATAAAATAAAATATAAAATAAAATATAAAATAAAATATAAAATAATATATAAAATAAAATATAAAATAAAATAGAATATAAAATAAAATATAAAATAAAATATATAACAATAGAAATAAATTTTATTTTTAGCTATTTTTTTATCATATAATTTTGAATTTTTTTTTTAATTTGAAATTTTCGAAATTTTAGAGATTTTTTCATATAATTTGCAAATTGATTTCTTACTTTTTTGAATTTTTTTTACTATTTTATTTTTAATTAAAAATCAATATGTGTCTATCTCTCTGAGAAATATATTGTAATTCAATCTTTTGTTCAATATATACGATAATTCACTGTAGCGACGACACTAAACTTGCAACGTAAGAAAATGAAAATGAAATGAAATTTTTCGGACAAATACCATAAAAAGCAATGAGCTAGATTTTTTTTCTAGTTTCTTTTTTTTTTTTTGTGCCCTACACTTTGTATGGAGAAGGCAGCTGCAGCAGCAATAGTAGTAGAAACAGCAGCAGGCAGCATCATTCCTTCCTTGTTCACTCTTTTACTTTCACGATTGTGGCAATCGAGCACAAGTAGAAGATTGAATGAGTTTGAGTACTTTTCACAGGAAATCAAGGACCTGAACAACAGTAGTAAGACGCAAAAAGTAGAAGATGATGAAGAAGCAGAAGCAGAAGAGGTAGAGGTAGAGGTAGAAGTAGACAATGACAAAGCATAGTTGAAGGAAGCCAAGCAAAGACAATGACTTAAGGATATTGATTTCACCTAGTTTCGGATTGCAGATGCCTTCAGGCAGTTCTTGACTGAGTTACTCACACTCGATTGTTGTTTGTTTCACCTCAACAACAACAAAAAACAAGCTCACAAAATTATTTTCGGCATGTCGAATATTTTATACACTTTGCTGCATTAAATAAAAATTTTCCTAAACTAAGAAAAATTTGAAGATAGATTTAAAATCTGTTGTTTATACATTACAAACTCATGGCCAAAATTGATATACCTTTTGCAAGGATATTAAAAAAGGGATCAAGAAAAAAAAGCAAATAAAAGTAGAGCAATCATTTTACTAAGAGTCTTTGACAAAGTGTAAAACTGTTAGGCAAATTGTCTAATGCCACAATCAATATAATATATAAAATATTATTAATATTCACAGATATTTTCAAAAGCACTTTGAACATAAATGAAATTTTCTAAGATATTACGAAAATTATTTCTCTCTCCCTCTCTCTCTCTCTGCGTAACACTTTATAAAAGCCACAACAACAAAAAATTCAGTCAGCGATGTGTATGTAGATTTGCTGTCAGAAATATGATTAAATTTATGCCAGTCGCAATTACATAAAACCGACTGTTGACTGCTGCAAAGACAAGTCGCATGGGACACACACACACACACACATATGTAAATAAAATGGGGTGCAAGTTTAGGCAGCTGAAACTTGCCATGGTGCGCGCAGCGTGTTTACAATTTTGACATTCGGTGTTGAAATAGTTTATGTTGAGGGGAACAAGTGAAAAATTGTCAACTAGTAAAAGGAAATTAAGCTGCCAGATGATGTCAGGCAGCTAAAGGAGGTGTAGTGTAGGAAACGGCTGCAGAAGAGCAATGTGATGGCATGCGACATATACATACGCGCGTGCATGCATGTGAATTAAAACATGTTCAAGTTAATAACAGGCCCCGAAAGTCGCATTAGTTTTTGCCAGTTAACTCTTGTCTTTCCATTTGTTTGTTGCCACCTACACTCTCTGACACTCTCTCTGACTCTCAGTATAAATGTGTTTGTATTTATTTGCACAAAATATTTACATTTGCAAGAAATTATGCGGCAAACTTGGCGGGGCCAAGAAACTATTTTACAAGTTTTTAGGCAACATTGAAGACAGTTGTCGCTTCTTTATGCGCCTTGCTCTTAGTCTTGGGTTGTGGGCGTCTCAAGTTTTTGCGCAGTTTCTTCTATGCCGTGTAAATAGTATCTATATATATTTGTATCTGTGTCTATGTGTGTGTCTATGTGTGTGTCTTGACTTCTCGCAACTGCCATAAAGTTTTCTAGTAAGTAGCACCCTCGGGTGCAACGACATGCAAACAGTACACAGACGTCGCCATACTTGTCAACCGGGCATGTTGAAATGGAATCAAAACTTTTTACACTGGCTTTTGGGCAAGGGTTTTCCGTCTTGTTTCTTAATTCTCTTTATTTTTTTTTTCCTTTTTCTTTTTTTATGTGTTGTTTGTTCTTAGGCGAAGGATGAAGCGGTACTACGACAAGGGATTACATGACAAGTTTTAAATGGTGTTTGCATGTTATGCGGTTGCCTAGGCCTTTTCGCTCACCAAAAAAATTACTGTAATTTCCCGCCTCATTTGTAAAAACTAACAAATAGTTTAAAATCAAATTAAAGTTCTTAATGCTGCTTATTTATGTAAATGATAATTTACACATTATTATCTATGAATATTTATATTTTCAATTACATTTAAATTAAATTTTAAATATGTTAATTATAGTTTTCTATAAACTAGAAAGACATCAAAGTTTAAATTATTAAACAATTTTTATAAAAATTTAAAGTATTAAAAACCAAAAAATTCTTAAATAATTATTAAATAATTTTGTATAAAACTTTAAAGAACTAAAAATTTATAATTAAGCTAAAAAAAAGTGAAGCTTAGCAAATGCCAGATTAAAATAATATTCAAGAAATCTTTCATGAGAATTTTCATCTGCATTTTATGTAGAAAGTTTTATTCTATAAAGCGCTAAGAATTTGTGTCTTTAACTAACAAAACTCTCAGCTTTGACTAAATGAATAAATGCTGTGATGTGCTGTGACATAAAATGCAAAGTGTTAGCTAGCTAAATCTGGTAAGAGCTGGTAGCATAAACTCTGAGTTTGAATGAAACTCATTGAATTAGCGTCGCGTGAGGTGTGAATTTGACTTTGTGAGTTGCAAGTTGAGTTGAGCTGAGTTTGTGGTTGACGAGACTTAAAATAGATATTGACATTGGTTTCACTGTAGATAGAAATGACGTTGCTCTGAGAAGCTGACATGGAGAAGGAGCACAGAAAAAAAAAAAAACTGTATGAAATATAAAGCAGAAGAGGGAAATGGAAAGTAGAAAGTGGAAAGGAGCGTAAGTTATCCAGTTAAGCAAGTTGATATGGTAGCCCCAGCTACATATATGGCATTCATTGTCTGTGACTCGTCTCATTGTTGCTGCTATTTATAAAAGTCAGTGACACAGTAACTTGCTTTCCTTGCCTTGCTATGCCTTGGTGCTCGTTTTGCCACTTCTAACTCTTGGCCATACACACAGTTAGTCTCGTCCACACACCAAAACATACTAAAACACACACACACACACACAGAAACATACTTATACACATCTTCACAACTCTTTTTCCGCTTTGATAAGCAAGTTCTTTTGTTCCAGTCTATATACATATAAAAAGAGAAAGAGAAAAAAAAGAATGAACGAAAAAAAAAGAAAAAAACTGTATTATATGGGCACGAAATATTCATATATACATATATCTATATATATATATATAGTATATAGTATATATATCTATTGTTATTTTTGTTGTTGTCGCTTTTGTTTGAGCTTCCATGTGGCAAAACTGCTGCTGTTCCTACTACTGCTACTACTACTGCCACTGCCATTGAGGCTGTTGTTGACTCGTCCAGATATATACATATATGATATGATGCTGCTGTTAGATACATGCGATATGGATATGTATCTGCATGAAGTTATTGCTTGAATTCTCTCAGCAGATATTATTAAATGCATTTATATATTTATGCTGCATGCATTTGCAATTTAAATTCAATTTCCATTTAAGCTAAATATTTAAAAATATTAATAAAATATAAATAAATATATATAAAATCAAATGAAGTTTCTAAAGTAAGTTAAGCAAACCTTAACTGCCGTAGTAACATTCTCAGCATAGCCTTACGTTGAATAACTTAATCCTCACTTTCAACCCAAACTTGCCTTTTCTTGCCACTTTCACTCTTAACAACAGTTAACCACATGAATCCTTTTAGTATTTTTTCCTTATTTTTTTTCTACACACTTCTTTTAAGGATATTTCTGTTTTGTTTCTCATATACTTTTACTCATACCAGCGATAAAGTAAATGTTCTATGCAAAATAGTAAATACGTTGAGCTGAAACACGTGGCATAGACACAAATGCCAAATAGGGGATCAACTATGCGATGACTAGACGCTTCAGGCTGCTTCTTCATATTGAGTACGGCACATACGCCGAAAGAGTTGTTTTCCTATAATTTGCCTATTTTGGACTTAGATGCTCATTTGTCTTTCGTATTTTTTTTTTGTTTTGGAACGAAGTAAATCCGTTCAAGTCTTTCCTTTACATATTTTATGCTTATCTTCTCATCGAAGACACTTAATGGCACCTTGTGCTTTGTTATTTTCTTCACCATGCCTTGTAGTCATTCAAAGTCAATGCTGATTAATGACCGATGGCATGACATGAAGTGTGTAAGCCTTGACCTAGACCAAAGTCCTTAACACTGAGGACATTTTAAAGTATTCTATATCTATATCTTAAATATGCCTTAAATATTTTAAAAGTTTTCTACTGATATGAAATGCAATTTTATTTGTTGCGATAATTTGAACATTGCAATTAACTGTAATTGCAAAAGCAAATACAATTTATAAAATTAAATGAAATTATTTTTTATCTAATTATTTTACAGTTGGTTCCCGTGATTCAATGAGCGGCGGTGGCGGTGGCAGCAGTAGTAGCAGCAGCAGCAGCAGCTCATCCTCAAGTAACAGCAACACTGGCAGCACATCATCAACATCCTCATCATCGACAGGTCCAACTAAGTATCCGGTGCTGGTGTTCGTGCATGGTGAATCGTATGAGTGGAATAGCGGCAATCCCTACGATGGCTCCGTACTGGCCAGCTATGGACAAATATTGGTGGTGACCATAAATTATCGCCTCGGTGTGCTGGGTAAGTGCTTGTGCAATACTTTGGTCAAAATGCTAATGCTAATTGATATGCTGCTGGCTTCATCGGTGTGACCAAGCGCAGTGAAACGAATCAAATGCTTCCAACAGCAACGTGTTCACTTTAAGGCCACTGCAGCAGCAACGACACTACTTCCGTTGACAGCAGCAGTAGCAGCAACAGCAGCAAAAGCATTAGCAACAGCAATAACAATAACAACAACAAAAATAACAAAATCCACTACTACAACAACAACAACAACAACTATGATGTAGCATACGCCCATTGCATAATCTAACTAATTTAGTTAGCAGCAGTAACTGAACTACAATAGTTAAGTGCATAGAGTACAGTGGAAATAATTTATAGAAAATCTATAGAAATAGAAAATATTTTCAAAGATTTTCTAATACTAGAAAAAAATAGTTAAAAATTTATTGAGAAATTTTTAATGATGCTAAAATAAAGCTAAAAATATTTTAAAATGTTTTCTAAGAAAAATTTAAATAAATTAGGAAATTAAAATGAAGTTAATCCAATATTAGAGAAGCTTCACAACACGTCAAATTTATTTAATAGAAATTCGAAAATAAATATTTTCAAAGATTTACAAATACTAAATAAAATATTTAGAAATTTATTGAGACATTTTTAATTTTTTTTTTTTTTTTTTTAATAAAATAAAACTAAAAATATTTTCAAATATTTTTCTAATACTAGAAAAAATAGTTAAAAATTTATTGAGAATTTTTTATTAAAGTTAAAATAAACCTAAAAATATTTTCAATATTTTCTTATCAAAATTTATATTATAAATACGAAAAAGAAATTCTTTTAATCTAATGTTAAAAAAGCTTAAGAAAATAATAAAATAAATTCGAAAAAAAAATTTTAAAAAGATTTACAAATATTAAATACAATATCTACAATTTTTTGAGAAATTTTTAATTTTTTTATTTAATAAAATAAATATTACAAATATTTTAAACTACTTTTTTTTTATCAAAATTTAAATAAATACGAAGAGGAAATTATGTTAATCCAATTTTAACCAAGCTTAAGAAACAGTACAAATTGTTCTTAATAAATCAATAGAAATATTTTCAAGATTTTTAGGTGTTTTTCATAATAGTTAGAAATTTATTAAGAAGTTTTTAAATAAGTTAAAATAAAACTAAAAATTTTCAACTTCTTTTTATAAACAAAATTTTAATAAATCAGAAAATAAAATGTTTGCAATTTATTTTATAGAAAATCAATAAAAATATTTTCAAAGATTTACAAATAAAATATCCAGAAAGTTATTGAGAAATTTTTAATTTTTTTTTAATCAAAATTTAAATAAATTATAATACAAAATTCGGTTAAGAAACAGTGAAATTTTTTTTTTAATAAAATAAAACTAAAAATATTTTAAACTTTTTTTTATAAACAAAATTTAAATAAATCATAAAATAAAATGTTGTTAATCTAAAGTTAAAGAAGCTTAAGAAAATATGCAAATTATTTTATAGAAAATCAATAAAAATATTTTCAAATTTTCAAACAGTTATTTGACTGTTAAGAAAAAAAAATACTGAAAAATTAATTATATAAATAATTAGAAATTAATTAGTAAATTTTTAATGAATTTAAAATAAAATAGTTTAAAGAATTTTCAATTGATTAGAAATCAAAATTGAAATAAAAGAGAAAATTAAATACTGTTAATCACAAATGTTAAAGCAACTTAAGTTAGACCACAAAGTCAAGAATAGAGTTCGTTGAACACATGTAGTACATTCTAAAAAAAATACCACAAAAAGAATTTGAAATTGAAAAATAAGTGCACTTGGTTTTTGACTCTTAACCACACTGTGAAAATTGAAATGTTATCTGACCTCATTTGTTGTTGCATACACAAATACACATACACACACACAAACACACACAACACTCGACTCGATGTTTCGATGTCATTCTTTTGCGAATGCTTATGCTGCTGGGGAAACAGGAAGTGCTGACATCATGATTTGCACGCGTGACTGTACAAATTTTCACAAGTGTTTCTCGCGCACACATGTCTCTGACATTTTAAATAGTAACTAAGGCTGCTACTGCTGCTGCTACTGCGGCGTTTGCTCGATTAAAAAATTTGCAGCGGCAGTCACACTCTGCAGCCTAAAATCGATGCAAAAAGAAAATGAAAATATTGCTAAAGTATTATGTGTAATGACCGCAACAAATTTTTAGGATTCCTAAATGCCAACACGGATCGGTATTCAAAGCTTCCGGCTAATTACGGACTGATGGACATCATTGCAGCATTGCATTGGCTTAAAGAAAATATTGCTGCATTTGGTGGTGATGCGAACAGTATTACATTGGCTGGACATGGCACTGGTGCAGCCTGTGTTCACTTTTTAATATCCTCAATGGCAGTGCCAGAGGGTAAGTAAGGCAGCTGGGGAAAAATTATTATTGTAATTAAAAAATTTCTTATGCTGTCAATGTCATGCTTCATATCATCATCATCATCCACATCATCATCATGTTGGTTTTTGCAGGTCTACTCTTCAATCGTGCCATACTTATGTCCGGCTCGGGTCTCGCTCCATGGTCATTGGTCAGTAATCCAGCAAAATATGCCGCCATTGTGGCCCATCATGTGAATTGTGCCTCTGATCTGCCACATGCACATCTCATGAAATGCTTACGCGAAAAGACACTTGAACAACTGCTCAGTGTCCCCATACGACCGCCAGAGTTTGGCTTTGCTTTTGGTCCCAGCATTGATGGCGTTGTTATTGATGGTGGCGATTATGTGCCACCACCACCGGGTTCACCAGCAGCACAGGCACAGGCACAAGCATCAACAGCAGCTGGCAATGGTCTAGGCGGTGAGGCAGGCATTGCTGCTGCTGGAGGTTGGGGTACGCCTGGCCAACTAGAGAATATCGGTGAGTAAAATTCAAATTGCATAAGAAACTAAAATGTATTATTTATTTTTACTAAATTTAATTTATAATTTAAATGTTTTGTTTGTTTTTTTTTTCATTTCATTCTTCAAACTGTTAACATCTGATGTTCACACTACCTGATGACAATGACGATGTTGCTGATGATGCTGATGATGATGACTTGCACTTGTGAACTGGCATGTTTGTTGGTGCCATTAACACACACACTTTACATGCACATACACACATACGAACATGTGTTTGTGTATGTGTGTGAACACACGCGCGTTTGTTGACGCTTTTAATTAATGCAGTATTAATGAGAAAAACCGCCATTAACAAGTTGTCAAGGTAAGTTTTTTTTTTTTTTTTTGTGTCTTGAGCTTTGCCTACCTGAGCAATGCTTAATTATTTTTGCCTTAACACAGACACACATGCACACATGCACACACACGCACACATACGCAACTCAAAGCAACGTAAAGTTGCATTGAGAGTCAGGCGACGCAAAGTATGCAATATAATTAATTTAAAGTTTCAAGTTTTTTGCGATGCCTTTTGCGTGCTTTTGTTTGAAGTAGCTCAAAATGATTTTTATCTTACAGCAAGAAACCTTCAAAATGGCGTCAGCAAAGAACGCAACGATAAGCTTTAAAATACATGTATGCCACAGCATGTTGACCATATTAAAATATATTTATACAAACTCACACACATACAGATACACAAACACACACACATGTAGACACTTCAACGCTTGATATTAATTAATGCACATTAAGCACGCGAATGTGCGGCGTGTTTTCATTTTGCAATACAATTATAAGAGCAACAAAAGGCAACTGCTGTCAAATGAAAGGTGAATGGGTGGCAACTCACATACTGTATATATATATGTATGTATGTGTGGGCGTGTCATATTGTATTGTATTGTATTTGTCAGTGCTTGGTTGATTTATGCACTTTGTGCTTGCGCCATTTTGTATTGTTAATATATATTATTAACAGCTAATTAGCTGCGATTTCACAATTGATTTGCATTTTACGCCAATTTCGCATTAAAATTCACATTTGTAACTAGGTTACATTTCGATTTGAATAAACAGATAAACACTGTATTAGATAAGGTATACAGATATCTGTGTATGTGTGCGTGTGTATGCATATAAATATTATTCATATATACAATCATATGTATGTATATGCAATGAGCTTAGTTAATATATGCATAAAATTAACAGCAAACAAAACATTTGTAGCTTCAAAGGAATAAGCGTAGGATTATGCAGTCTTATAATTAATATATAATATTATATTTAATATGCATTAAATCATAAATGAAAAAATGCGTTATTTATAGATAAAAAAAAATAAATAAATAATATTAATCAAATCGATTGAGCTACAAATCATGCCTAGTAGTAGTATTTGTGGCTTAAACTAAGTCTAGTTATTATTTCTACCTATATTAAAGTTAATGCATAACAGTTTCAAATGTGACAACATCAGCTCAGCCAAGACAACAGTAGCCAGCTCAATGATCTAAACTAACGATGTGAATTTGATGTGAATTGTAGAAATGAACATGCAAGGAGATGAAGCAGGAACAGTAGCAGTAGCAATAGCAGCAGGATAAAAGAAATATAAAAGTGAACAACGACCTAGATAAAATACCTGAGTACCTAAGGTTAAATAGATTTAGTACGTGTGTCTCTTCATATACATATGTTACAGACATACACATACAGACAGACATACAGTAAATAGTAAAGTACACTCGATAAATGCTTAAGTGCAACTCACATTATATGAGTGTAGTGTAGAGTGTATGCCTCCTGCTGACCTGCTAAGTGCTATGTATTAGTGTGAGTAACTTATTTGTATTCTTTGGACTATAGAGAACTGTGACTGTGCCCAAGAGGCTATTAGTCAAAAGCTGCAACGAAAGGAGTATATAAAATATATTGCTTTGTGGACATTTAAAAGCAATTTGCTCTAAAGCATCTCTCATTCTTTCCAACTCTCTCTCTCTCTCTCTCTTACACACACATAGAAGAAACACGCAAGCGTGCATAGAAAAACTTAATACACATTTGAGACTGCTGTATATCTTGTGAAAAAAAAAAAAAAAATTTCCATTAAACACATGCACAAAGAGCAAATAAAATTTGTTAGTAAAAGATGCTAGATCTAACTAGTAAACAACAACAAGAATATAAAGCAGAAGACGTATTAGTTTATCTTACTGGAAAAATAGAAACAAAATTTTAAGTACTGCTGTCAAATGTTGAAGTTGCTGTTGCTGTTGCACAGTAACTGAAATTCAAGTTTTA
>JBAMBR010002214.1:0-25177 GCA_037044475.1 Zaprionus obscuricornis | reverse complement strand
ATTGATTGAGTGATTGATTGATTGAATTAAATTTAGCACATATGCTAGTTACGCTCATGATATCGATAGTTTTATTGACTTTTATTTGCATGATTGAATTGTTTGATGAATTGATTGATGTATTGTTTTTGTTAGATCAATCTGTGGCACAATGTACAATTTTCGAATTTATAGAAATTGAAAAATATAAAGCAAAGCATAATGGTATGATGTGTAGACACTTTTATTATGATTGAATTGATTGATGATTGATTGATTACAGTTTTCATTTTTAATTTCAAGTGTAGTTTATAAATAAAAGAGTTTCTTAAATTGATGTCTATAGATTGACACTATTATTATGATTGAATTGATTGATTG
Source organism: Zaprionus obscuricornis (assembly GCA_037044475.1). Classification (NCBI taxonomy): domain Eukaryota; kingdom Metazoa; phylum Arthropoda; class Insecta; order Diptera; family Drosophilidae; genus Zaprionus; species Zaprionus obscuricornis. Next base: position 24,817 of record JBAMBR010002214.1, on the reverse strand, counting down.
ATTAAATGATTGAAGGATTGATTGATAAATGAATGAATTAATTTTTAGCTACGCTTATCAAATCGATGGACTGTATGTAGTTTGACCCCGATAATATGATTGGAATGATTGATTGATTAATTGATGGATTGATTGATGGATTGACAAAAAAAATGTCTAGTTAAACTTGTGAAATTGATAGACTCACTTATGCAGATTGACTTACTTATCAACAGATTAAAATGATTGATTGATTGATGTATTGACAAAAAATTTGTAGCAACGTGCATGACACCGTTAGTTTGATAGATGTACGTAAATTGACACTGTTTAATTTGATTGAAATGATTGACCGATTGATTGAATAAATAAGAAATATATGAATATTCTCAAGCAATTGCTAAAAACGTTTTTTTTTTTTTGTTTTTACCTAAAAAAATGTTGTAGAATTTTTTTTTTATTTGCAGTATTGATTGTTGATCTTTACTTTACGCATTGTTTCCATTACATGGCATCAGCTATTGTGACATTGCCTTGACAGCAAATGCTCTACGTGTCCTTGTTTAATGGATTTTTCTGTTGATTTGCACTTGTTGTTGTTGTAGCTACTGCAATTTTAAAATTTTGACATTGTTAAAACGCATAGTCATAGATATTTAAATGCGCGAGGGTAGCTTAAGATGTTGCACAGTTAGTTAAGCATAGTAATTTATAACTGTTGCAGCAACTCTCGACCTCGTTAAGTTAAGCATGCATACATATGTATGTATGTATGTATGTATGTATATACATACAAATATACATACAAAGTACATACAATGTATGCAAAGTTTTTATTTTTTTTTTTATTTGTCAATGTTCAATTTACTTTTGCTTTGAATTTGGATTTGCTTTGGGATTTTCTGCAATTTACAGTTGATGTTTATCTTTTATAATCGAACATTGTTCCCACAAAACAAACGAACAATGAACAAGCGCTAAATGAACAAGCGAATAAAACGAACAAAGCCAAAGATGAGTCTCAGCTATGCAAATGCAAAATGTTAAGTACCGGGTAATATATAGTCGGGCTATATAAATCATTTATAAATAAATATAATTATTATATATTATATATATAATTTTTAATAACTATTTAACAACTGCCGCCCATAACTTTATAGTAACTTTCAATATATAACTAAAAAAAAATTAATAAAAAAAAAATTGTAAAAAAAATAAAATAAAAAAAAAATTAATTAAAAAAATAAATAAATAAAATGCCAAAAAATAATATAAAAAAATGTGAAAAAACATAAAAATAAAAATAAAAAAAAAAATGGAAAAATTAGAAAATATTAAAAATTGAATCGACAAACAACGAACGCGCAAAATAATTTGTCAGAGTCGAATTAGTGAAATGATAAACGCGTTTTTAAACGCGATTTCAAATATTATTGGATTATGCAAATTAGAAATCTATTATATTATGCACAGATACATATATGTATGTATCTTACATATGCATATGCATATGTATATGCATATGTATACATACATATATATGTATTTAATCACTGACTATACGTTGCTTAGCGTTAATTTGCCAAAATATTTGTATGTATATGCATATTTTTAAATAGATGCAAATGCTTTTTGTCTATGCGACAACATCTATACATACGTTATATTCATACATGCATACATACATACATATATACATACATACATACATACATAAATAGGTTACATATGTATATATTTATAGGCAGACATTGAGACTTACAAACATATATGTAGGCATACATATGTATGTTACATTCATTCATACATATATACATATATAACATATAAACGTACATAAATATATTCATATGTTACATACATACATACATACATCCATAAGTTACATACATATATGCTGACATATATATTAGTTAACTATATTCCATTTGCACATCTTTCAGTGTCAAAAATCTGTACAATAAAAATTAATGTTATACACTTACCGCGGGTATACTTACATTTCCCCATAAGCTATTGTATTTATACTTTTTCTTTATGTTTCAGATTATACATCGTAGCATAGTCGTAAAAGTCAAAAATTCAAATGTTGTATGAAAAACTTGTACGCTACTTACGCATCTGTCCAATTAAAGGAGGATTTATTGAAGGACTCATTAAAGGAATCCCTTCATCCAAGATTACATAATCTATTAAAAATAGGAAAATTTATGATAAAAAAGATTATGATTATTGGGATTATTGGTATTAGTAATGACGGGTAGAGGTGGACATGGACCGGGCCAAATCTTAGCCGTTAAATGCGGGCCTCGTGCCTAGAAATGAGCATTTTCTGTGCAGCACTGGGCCTTGGAAAAAAAAGACCGTAAAGCCCTGCAGAACCTTAAATTAATTAAATTAATTTTTAGGTAAATTTTTTTTTAAACTTTTGAGATCCATGCCCAGCTCCGATCACTCCGAGGGGAATGATCGAATTTAAAGACTTGTCAATAACTTGTTAGAGTATAAAATCGTTGGCGTCTCGACAATAATTTAACACTGCAAATTTTTTTGTTTTATGTTTTTAATATAATGTCTATCAATTATCTCGTAGGGCTTAGCGACATGCGACATGAGACATGCGACAGGCGACAGCCTAAAATGTGGCAAATTAATTACACGTGACTTGCTTTTGATGACTCTAAAAGCCGCAATGAGTAGCCCTAGGCGCAGACCAGGGACTAGTCGATGTGGCAATAGACTTGAAATTGCTCAAAAATAAAAAACAAAAAAAAAAGAAGATGTTGCAAAATGTGTTGTTATAAAAAATATTATGGGAGATGCAAAGAATGATGGAGAGAGAAAGAGATATAGTGTTTCAGAGTGGGTGTAAGAGTGAGAGAGAGAGAGAGAGAGAGAGAGAGAGAGAGAGAGAGAGAGAGATAGAGAGAAAGAGAGATAGAAAGAGAAAGAGACAGCGAAAAAAATAAAAGAAAGCGATTGAGAATGAGTGTAAAAGGCAAGAAGGAGAATTAGACAGAGAGTGAAAACAAAGAGACGAAGAAAGAGACAAATAATTAGAGGGAAAACAAATAAAGAGTGAAACAAAGACATCAGGTGAACGGAATAGAGAGAAAGAGAAAGAGTTGAGACAGCGAGAGTAAGAGAGATGGAGAAAGGGACAAAAAAAAGAGGAAGATAGTGAAAGAGAGAGAAACAAATATTTGCAGAGAATGGGACAGAGAAAGAAAGAGAATGAGGAACAGAAAAGAGAAAAAGGTTGGAGAGAAAACAGAAGGAAAGAGAAAACAGTAATGCAAGAAAGAGAGTGAGAAAGTGTACAGGAAAAATAGGGAGCGAAAGCGAGAGAAAGAGCGAAACAAATTATGAGAAATACAACGAGATAAAAAGAGACATAGAGAGGAAGAGAAAGTGAAGAGAAAAGTTTATGTGACAAAGCACAAAAAAAAAAACAATTATTGCAGCTTTTCCAAGGAAAATGAAGATAAAAGTGATGACGGAAGAATTAAGAAAAACGTTTGACATCTTAATTATGAAAAAAAATTATGTAAAATATATGCTATGAAAATTATAGCGTAAACATAATTAAAATAATAAAAATTAATAAAAAAAAAATTAATAAAAAAATAAATAAAAATAAGTAAATAAAAAAATAAATAATAAAAATAATATAAATAAAAAAATAAATAATAAAAATAAAGAAAAATAAGTAAATAAAAAAATAAATACAAAAATAAATAAATAATTAAAAATAAATAAAAAATTAAAAATAAATAAAAAATAAATAAAAAAATAAAGAAAAATAAGTAAATATAAAAATAAATAAAAAATAAATAAATAATTAAAAATAAATGAAAAAAAAATAAATAATAAAAATTATAAAAATAATTAAAATTATAAAAATAATTAAAATTATAAAAATAATTTCGATTTATTTATTTCGATAAATTCCCATAGCTGTAAAAATGCAAATGTTGCAGTAGTAGCAGCTGATATAGTGCTTTGCACTTTGAGTCGTGTGGCAAGGATATTGACGTTGCACAGCTTGACGTTACATGCGTCTGCATGCGTCACGTGCTTCACCACAAGAATAATAAAAACAACAAGAGCAGCAGCAGCAGCAACAAGCGCAACAGCAACAGCAACAGCAACAGTAACAGCAACAACAACATCAATAAATAAGAAAAGAAAAGGAAAAAAAAATAACAACAGTTATGTTTATGCTCAACATTTACAAAGTTTACCGGTTTAAGCTGCCACAGCTGATCGAGCGCGCGCCGTCGCTATCGTCGTCGCTTCATTCATGAACAAAAGGCGCGCGCGCGCACACACGTTCATACAAAGCTCTTTTTGCTCTTTTTTGCGCTCACTCTTGCGCTCTCTCTCTCTCTCTGCGCTTGCTTTTGCGCTCATGCTCGCACTTGCACTTGCACTCTCACTCGCACACAATGAGTAAATGCGTGTGTGTGTGCGCTCTCTCTCTCTCTGTCGCAGTAGCTGATTATTACAGCGCGCTTTAAAAGTCTAAGACGGCGCCTGCGCGCAGCTCAGACAGTTGACGGCGTTCGCAGCGAACGCTTGTTGAAAACGTCGCGCGATTTTTTTTTTGTGTAGTTTCGTTTATATTTTAATTTTTTTTTTATCTCAACAACATTTCAAATTGTTTGTGGGGTTTTTTTTTTTTTTGTATTTTTATATTTATAACGTTCTTACTATTTAATTAACTATATTTATCTGTCTATCTCACTCGCACTTGCAATTGCTCTATATTAGCATTTATTTCACTGCCCCCTCAACAACAAGAACAACAACAACAGAAAAATTTATTTCCCTAAGCTTCAGAATCAAAACGCATAGAACGTAAGGAAATTTAACGCGTGCTCATTGCTTATATGTGTGCGTGTCTGTGTGTCTGTCTATCTGTCGCGGAAGTGTCAAGCTCAAGTCTCGAAAACTTCGCGTCGTTGTCGTTGTCGTGCTACATCCTGCAATTACGCGTCTAATTTTACTGCCACACACACTTCACACACAACACTTGCGCTTTGCATAAATTAAAGTTTTAGTTTAATTATTTTTTTTTTTTTTATTTATTTTTCTTTTATTTTTTTTTTATTTTTATTTTTTTGTTCAAGTGTTTTGCTGTTGATTGGGGCGGCATTTCCGTATTATTAAACGAAAAGTGCTCAAAAAAAAAAAATTACGAAAAAAAAAATTAAAATAAAAAAAAAAAACTGAAAAGTAAAACAAAAGAGAAAAATGAGAAACTAAAACAATAAATAAAAATAATAATAACAATAACAAGTGCCAGAAATAATAAAAAAAAATATACCAAAAAATTTTACTTCAACAAAATGCAAATTAATTATAATACAAAAAAAAAAACACTTGAAAAAAAATTACAAAAAAAAAATAAAAAATAAATAAATACAAAATAAACAGTAAAAAAAGAAGAGCGATAGAGAGAGGCAGAGGAGAAAAACAAGAAAATAAAAATTGATCAAAAATTGAAACGCGAAACGTGAAACGCAAAACGCAGCGCAACGCAACGCAACGAATTTTATTATCTAAGAGATTTTTGTTTGTCCAGCGAATTTCCTGGGCACAATAATATCGCACAAAATTTATAACAAAATTTATAGCAAGCAACGGTTGTTGTTGTTGTTGTTGTTGCTGTGGTAGCAGTTGCACTTGTTGTTGTTGATGTTGCATTTGCGATTCCTGCTTAGCAAAATACATTTTTTATGGCCTTTACGCGCAGTCGATAATCGATGGCAACATTAACAGCAGCAGCAACAGCAACAGCAACAGCAACTGGACGCAGCAGCAACAGCAACAGGCAACAGGAGTGCGTGACCCCAACACACAATTCACTTGTCATTTTGTCTGTCTGTCTGCTCAACTATATCTATCTCTTCCACACACACTCTATCTGTCTCTGTCTCTGTCTCTGTCTGTGTGTTGTAATACTTGCCGCGTCCATTTGAATGCACGAAAGTGAAATTTCACTTTGCAGCCTCTCTCAATGTTGTTGCTGTTGTTGTTGCTGTTGCTGTTGCTGTTGCTCTTGTTGTTGTTGTTGCTGCTGCTTTTGTCGCTTTAACATTTTTGCTTGATTATCATCAACTTCAACTTCAACTCAATTCAATTTTTTTGTTTTTTTTTCTTCTGTTCAATATGAAAGTGAAATGCAGCTGCAGCAGCATTCGACAGCTCAATAAGCAACAACAACAACAACAACAATAACAAAAAGAAAGCGAAAATCAAATCAAAATCACAACAACAACAAAACAAAAATTGCAAATATTATAAAGCATCAAAAAAAAAAAAATAAAAAAATTAGACAACGTCAGCAGCATCAAAAGTCACGGGAACAACATTAACTCTAACAACAGCAACATCAAAAAAAATAAATAAAAAATAAAAGCAATGGCAAAAGGATTTAGCTGCTTGCAATTGCAGCTTAATGTTTGCAACATTCTGCTGCTGCTGCTGCTTATGTTGCTGCAATTATCCTGCACATTAATTGCAGCCAAACCGCCAACGGCGCAAACAAATCAACTTCAACTCAAACGGGAAACGGAAATCGCTCAACTTAACGGTAAGTTTATTTTTATTTATTTTTATTTTTGTTTTCTAGCAGCAAAAAAAAACAGAAAAAATAAAAAATAAAAAAAAAATAGAAAAGAAAAAAATCGAAAGAAAACAAAATCAACATTTGTTTTTCGATTAGCAAACTGACAGCGAAAGTGACACCTCTCGCAGTGCCCCGCATGCTGCTCATGTTCCCGCCACCATGATTTCCATGTTTTGCTCTTTCTCTAGCTACGCCCCCGTCATAGTGCAGCATAGCGCAGCCCTGAGAATAAACTGATGCACAATGACAACAACAAGCAGCTGCAGGCGGCAGGCAGCAGGCAGCAACAACAACAGCTACTAGCAGCAGCAATCGGCAGCAGCAGCAACAACAAGAGCAGCGACAATCAACAACAGCAACCAGCAGCAGCAACCAGCAGCAGCAGCAGCGACAACACGAGCAGCAGCAGCAACAACAAAATTAGCGTTAACATCAACCGGTCGCCGGGGCAGCTGCTGCTGCTGTTGTTGTTGTTATTGTTGTTGTTGCTACTGCTGCTCTTGTTATTGTTGCTGCTGCTGATGGCTTTGATTTGTGGCATCGCTTTCACTTTGGCAGAGTTCAGCGCATATTGTTGACGCTTGTTGTTGTTGTTGTTGCTGTTGCTTGTCGCTACTCTTGCTGCTGCTGCTGCTGGTTTGCTGTTTTGCTGTTTGCTCTTATTGCTATTGCTGCTGTGCATATGTATGTACATATATTTACACATTGTGGGCGTGTCATGTCAGCCAATAGCCAAATACTGTTAGTATTATTATTATAATAATTATTATTATAATGCTGATCATAATGATATCGGCCAAGAGTCTCAACTTTATGAATTATAATTAGATTATGCATCATTATTATTTTCATTTGCTTGTTGTTGCTGTTGTTTCTCTTGTTGCTGTTGTTGTTGTTGTTTTTTTATGTTAATGTGATGCCAAGTTCAAACTCAAACGAAAGTTGAGTATTATCAAGGGGAAGTTCAACAAAAACAGAAAAACAAACAAAAAAAAAAAAACAAAAACAACAAATGAAACGACAAAGAAAATAGAAATGTAGCAAAAAGAAATAGTTATACGATATTGCCAGATATTGGCATAAACGATTAACGATATACGATAAACGATATACGATATGTTGCTTGAAATACATTTAAATTGCACATTTTCTACATATTTTTTTTTTATTTATTTAGCATTTTTTAGCATTTTTTTTATCATCATAGTAATGAAATATTTTTTTTTTTCGTATCATTTTACAAAAATGTAAATTTTGAAGTGAAATATCGCACAAGTTTTGCATAGAAAATTTATTGATGCTACATTTCGTTTTGTGTATCAAATTGCAAAGTTACGTAGCAAATTGATAGAGATTTTATTTTTATTTATTTTTATCTTTATATTTGATTTATAATATATGAAAAATAATTTTCAAAAGAAATAGAAAACTTATCATCAAAGATTTTTTGACACTTGCAAAAATTTTGCTAAAAGTTTTTCCCACACAAATTCAATTTTCATCCTATGCTTCCTATGGCAGCTATATGTTATTGTTGTTCGATTTTTATAAAATTTGGCAAACATATTTTAGACCTGACTAAATGTAAATCTTGTTAATTTTGACCATATAACTTTCACAACAAAAAACTTTTTCATACAAAAATTCATTTTTCATCCGATCCTTCCTATGACAGCTATATGTTATATTAATTTGATTTTTATGAAATTCGGCAGACATATATACGACAGCATTAAGCTTCAATTCTGTGAGTTTCAGACATATTACGCAATAAACAAAAAAAATTTCTATACAAAAATGAATTTTTCAACCAATACTTCCTATGGCCGCTATATGTTATATTAGTTTGATTTTTATGAAATTTGGCTGACATATATTAGGCAGCATTAAAATTCAATTCTATTAGTTTTAGCTGGATTTATAAACGGGCAAATAAGTTTCCTATACAAAAACTGAATTTTCTACCGATGCTTCCTATGGCAGCTTTATGATATAGTTGTCCAATTCGGCTTCTTATAACTTATGTAGAGCTTAGATCAATAAGTAGCAACAATGGAAAGTTATATGCTCATAACATTAAGACTAAGAGACTGACGGTTGAATACTGCAAGTTCAATATTACTACTGATGTTGATCAAGAATATATATGTATATATATATATATATATATGGTCGCTGAGAGAAAATTCTTAGCAATTCTTAGTCATTCTATGGATATAGATCTCTGCGTACAGCAATGTTTTTAATACTTTTAAATTTCCGATAATATCCTTCGGGCTCCTTGATAAACTTCTAACTTTATAAGTGTCATCGACCCCTAATTATGTATACATAAAGTTGCCGAGATACAATCTCTGGCCAGCGATTTGGATGTAGATCTTTGTCTACAGCTAATGCTTTACAATTTCCGCCGCTGATGATTACCCTCTGGTCACTGGATATACTTCTGGAATCACCGACAAAATTCTGACTTAAAGTAATATCTTGATTTTATCTCTTTGCTCTAAAGCGTTTTATCTTTTTTTTTTTTTTTTTTTTTTTTTAATTAGTTTTATTATTATAATTTTTTTCTTTTTTTTATTTTGTTAATTTTAATGTTATAAATAAATCTTAAAAATTGTTGAACTTTCAAAATTAATGTGTTGATTGTTTGTTAGCTTTAATTTTATGCTAAACATACTTAATATTCATACGCCATCTCACTCTAACACTCCCACACTGCTCTCACTCTCACTCTATGTCTTTTCTGTTTTCTTCTATTATTTTTCTGTCTGTCTTTCTTTTAGCCCAACGGCTAATGTTAAAATTAGTATATAGTTATATAATTTGTGCTCTGAACAACATTTAATAGCTGCAAATTAAATAAAACTTCCTCACATTTCGCATCCAATTATTGGTTGAAGAAAAAAAAAAAAAACAACAAGCCAAAAAAGTTAAAGAGTGAAAGAGACGAAGAGATGCGTTGCGTTGTTTTCTTTTGTGAGTTTTTGCCAAAAAATGAAGACAGCTTGTAGACTGTAGACATCAGACTCTCAGACTCTCAGACACTCAGCCAGTAGATTGTAGATTGAATAGAGTGAATAATGAAGAAAGCGTAGAAGACTAATTAATCAAAGCTCTGTGCAACAATAAAAATCTGTAAAAAGAGATAACAACAATGTAGAAGACTACAACAACAACTAGAGAAGATTACACTAAGCGAAGACAACAACAAGGGAAGACAACAGCAGACAACAACAACAACAGGCAACAGCAGGCAAGCGACTTACATATGTACAAGCATTTACTCTGCTTCGTTAACATTTTCCCAGATGCTGCTGTTGCCATTGCTGCTGTTGCTGTTGCTGTTGCTGCTGGTAGCTTACGACATCTTTAGCAACAAAATGTTTTGCTTGCCCCAAAAGACAACGCGAGTCTCATCTGCCATCATCAGCTGCTTCCGTGTTGTTTTGCTGTTGTTAACGTTGGCAATTTCATTTTTCTTTTGTATTACAACAGACGCAACACTATTTCCCAGCTACAATTGTGCATTGACTTCCCTCATTCACCATCCCCTCATCCACTAATCCCGCATCAACACTACATTTACAAGCATTCCCGTATGCGTTCCCATTATTAGCTGAGATACTTCTCTGTGTTATTATGTCATGCGGTCGACAGACTCAGTTTACAAAACAACAAGCATAAACAACAAACAAACATAGGCTTAGAATATATAATATATATATAATATATATATATATATATATAAATGTATATAAAATTGCATAATTCATTGTTATTTTCAATGTACAAATGTTTTTTTATTTTTCTTTATTTTTATAATTTTATTTATATTTGTTTTTTATTTATTTATTTTTTTAATTTTTATTTAAGTTGTTTCTATTTTTATTTTTTTTTTATTTTTAATTTTTTTTTATATTTTTTTTGTATTTATAATTTTTTATTTAAAATTTTTTTTTTATTTATGATTTTTTTATTTATAATTTTTTTTTATTTATAATTTTTTTATTTATAATTTTTTTTTTGCTATTTTCTTCTTGTAAAAATAACAATATAATAAAATAAAATTTTATATATAAAATATAATATAATAAAATAAAATTTTATATATATATATATTTATTTTTTTTATATTTATTTTATTTTCTTATTTTTATATTTTTAATAAATAAATAAATATGTATATAAAATTGCATAATTTATTTTTTTTCAATGTGTTTTTTATTTTTCTTTATTTTTATAATTTTATTTATATTTGTTTTTTATTTTGATTTTTTTTTTACTTTTCATTTTTTTTTTCTCTTTTTATTTTTTTTATTTTTTTTGTTTTTTATATTTTTTTTGGATTTATAATTTTTTATTTAAAATTTTTTTTATTCATGATCAAATGAAAAATTATAAAATTTTATATATATATATATATATATATATATATATACATGTATTTTTTAGTTTCTGTTTTTATTTCTATTTTTTATTATTTTTAATTTTTTTTTATTTTGGTGTTTACTATTTTTATTTTATTTTTTTTTTATTTTTGTTTTGTTTTTTTTTTTAAATTTTTATTTTTAATATTTTTTGTAATAATTAATTTCCATAAAAATTGACTGTAAAGCATTTAGTGTACTTGAACTGCATTTGTTATACTTAAACACTTTAAAAATATATATGTATATATTTCTTGTTTTTATTGCTGTTGCTGTTGCTGTTGTTGTTGTTGTTGCTGTTATAGTTTGTGCATAAACGATTTGAACTTTAGCTTGAAACGGCTTTAAAGTCTAAAAGGCTAAAAAGCAGGCGAGGTGAGTGCCAGCTGAGCATTTAATAGGCATAGAGGAAAAGCCATAACCGAATTCAAAAATACAACAAAAATACAAAACAAGAAAATAAAATACAAAATACAAAATACAAAAATAAAAAAAATTAAATAGAAAAAAAAAACAAAAAGTTTAAAAAAAAGCAAATGCTTTAAATTGGAACAAAGAGCAATTTGGTTAATTGTTGTTATTGTTGTTGTTACTGTTGTCATTGTTGCATATTATTGTTGTTGCTGTTATTATTGTTTTTTTTTTTCTTAACGGCTTTTTAAAATTTAAATGCTGAGTTTTAACCTTTAAAAGCAACGAACTGTGCGACTGTCTGTCTATCTGTCTCTGTCTGCTTGTCTGTCTAACAAACAAAAAAAAAAAAAAAACGCGACCGACAGACAATTTCAACTGTAATTACAGATTTTATATACAACGATTAGATTTTTGTTAAAGGTTTCGTTCGTTATGTTTCAAACCAATTGAGAAATTGACACCGAAAGAAAAAAAAAAACAAACCAAAAGCTTTGAAATCGTAAACTGAAATTGAAATTAAATAAAAAAAAATAGAAAAAAAAAATTAAAATTTTTGGGGGAAAAATGAAAAAGAAATGCCGACGATCAGTCGCCATCAATCATTTATTTAAAGCAATTGGAATTGGGCAATGGCCAAAACAAATAGCGTCGCCAAACGGTAGCGACAACGCATAATCATTCATTTCACAGACATCAAGACAGACCCAGAAAGAGATAGAGAGAGAGACAGTAAGAGAGAGAGAGAGAGAGATGGAAAGAGGGATAAAGAGATGCAGAGACTGCGTATGAGATAAGCCAAACAGCGATCGATACATTCATAAAATGTTACAGTTTGCCAATGGTTAATGAGAAAGAGATCAGAGATGGACACGCTTAGAGATGGCAATGTTATCGATAGATGGGAATATAGTTAATAGATGGAAGTTTTAACGATATTATTAAGATATCAAAGACTCTTCATTTTAGAGGCGCATAGTCAAACATTTTATAGTAACAGATAAGCAGCAGTGCAACAAAATTTTGATTATTAAAATTAGCTATAACTCAAAAATAGAAAACGTAGAATGTGCTAAAAAAAAATTAGCTAAAAAATAAGCTAAAACTAAATCATTATATATTAAAATAATAATATAATATAATATAATAATAATAATAATAATAATATAATAAAATAAATTATAAAATGCTGCTCTTTGATTTTTCATTTATTTATTATTTATTTTTTTATTTATTATAATTATTTATTATTTATTTATATATATTTATTATTATTTTTTATTTATTTTTTTTATATATTTTTTTTAATATATTTTTTTTAATATATTTTTTATTATTTTTTTTCTTAAATAAGTAGATCAAGTTAACAATTTCCTTATATAAATTAGAAATTTTAAATTAAATTTTTTAGCTAATCGCATTAGTTTTAAATATTTATTTGAAACTTGATGATAATATTTCCGTCGTACTTTATATTTGTAAATTATCTTATAATCTCTGCTATTGAAGCAGAATCTATCAATGAAAAAATATTACAAATTTTATGATATACAAAAAAAAGAAGCTAAATATACAGATTTGTCAAATTTGTATTTTACTAAGAAATTAAATTAAATTACTAAGAAATAATTTAAAATCTCACGAAACAAAAAAATTTCATTTTAAAGTTTTTGTAAAATTAAATACAAAAAAAAAAAAATAGAAAAAAAGCTTAATTTATAATATATAATTTTTTTATTTATTTATTTTTGTTTTTACAATTTTTTTTCTGCTTTTTTGTTTTGAAATATGCTAAGTTCTATAACTAGCTAAAATATCAGCACTGATATGCAGTGATAGTGTGATTCTTTCATAGTATCGAAAAGGAAAAAGTTTAAAACTATCGAAAGATAGTTTGTGTATAAATAAAATATGGCAATATATCATCTCTAGCATTAAATAATTGATGATAGTCTTTTTATACCTTGTTTTATATTTGTGTATGTGTCACTCTCTGTGTGTGTGTGTGTGTGTGTGTGTGTGCAACTAATCTAGATATGCAAATTGTGACAACGATTAGCTATAAAAAACGCATCGATGCATTCAAAACCGAAACGAATAATCGTTGAAGATGTAATAAAATTTGTAAATAAATAAAAGTGAAATAATCTTTTATTTAATTTAATTTGTTTTACTTACATAATCATTAAATTGTGGCATCCAAATTTATAATTAACTAATTAAAATCAGCAAATTTGATTTTAATATTGATTTTCGGATTTTCGGTTATACGAATTTCAAATTTTGGGCGAAAGTGCCAAGGTAAATTAATCAAAATCCAAGCGGCACATTTCAAACATTTCTAGGACAAACAATGAAATAAATAGAGAAAAAAAAAAGAAATACATTTTTTTTCTCTATTTTTTTTTTTTTTCATTTTTGTTTTCTTTTTGCTTTTTGTTTTCTTTTGTTATTTTTTTTGTCTTTAAAATAAATTAACAAAAATGTGCGACATGCTGTGCGATTTTTAGCTTTAAAAAAAAAATGTGCAAAAGTTTATATAGAAAAATATGATAAATGTTAAATATAATAAAAAGTTAATCAAATGAAATTTGTATTATTTTTTTTTGTAGTGTATTTAAATTGTTTGCATTGCTCTAGTTTTTCGCTTTTTTCATTTAAAAATTGTTACTATTTTTTTTTCGGTTTTTCTTTGATTTATCAAAAAAAAAAAAAAAAATCCAAATTTTTTTTTTTGATTAATTGTATTTTTTGTGTAGATTTAGTTTATGCATTCAGATTGAGGTTTACGATTGTCCATGTGTATATGTGTCTGTGTGTGCAATTTGTTATACAAAAAAGCAAAATGTGGCAATAGCCAAAATTGATGCTTAATGATGTCTTCATTTTGCGCGCTTTGCTTCGCGCAGTGAAAATAACGTAATTGCGCAGCATTGCGTGTGTGTGTGTCTGTGTGTGTGTGTGAGTGTGTGCAGGGCCCCGTTGGCCATTTGGACACGCACCGTTGGCTATTGCAATCAATCACACAAACACAAACAAGCACAAGCACATGCATAGACATGCACAGACACGCAAAAGCTAGAGTAAGAAATCGATAGAGATAGAGATAGCGATAGTGATAGAGTAATAGATAAATGCAAATTATATTATGCTCATAATGATCAGTTAGCTTATTTTGTAATATTTAACTTACACCTCACCACAACCCCCCTCCCCCCCACCCACTAACTATCACTGCCTGCCTCTAACCTCACATTACACTCACTTTACATTGTACAACAACAAATAGAGAGAAAAAAAAACAAAAAACAAAAACAAAATCAATCAAGCATCGGTTTAAACAACTGACGAAAAGATGAGCTAAAAGATTGAGCAAGATTGAGCAGAGCAGCTAAATAAAATAATGTTAAATCAAACAAAAAAACTGACAAAGCGAACAAAGCGGACAACATGGACAGTTGTACATATATATGAATGAAGCATAGGAAGAAGCACAAGCAGAAGCAGTAGTAGAAGAAGAAGAAGCAGAAGATATGGACAACTTTGTCTTGTTGTTTACATTTGCCGCTTGGCCTGTCATGCATAATTGTGATTTGGGGTTTTGCCACTTCACACACGCCACACGCAGCAGCAGCAACAGCAGCGAGAGCAGTTGCCATACCACAACGTAACCCTAATGCCTTCAAGTGTGCTCTACACTCTGATTACAATATTAACAGCATAGAAAGAGATAGAGCTATATAAAGCTTGTTGTAAATCGTACTTAAAATATTATAAAAAATACAAAAAAAAAAACACAAAAAAAAAACCTAACATCATCATTAGTATATGTAGAGTTTTAACCAGACGTCAGCCGATAGCCAACAGTCGACAAGCCGACAAGCCGAAAGTTGCCACAGCTTTGCCAGCTGCTCATCATTTATATTTCACAATTGCAAAATTCAAATCAAAATCAAATGAAATCGTTTTACTTTCTATTTTGACAATTGATTGATGTATCAGCAATACATACAATGTATATACATACATACATACATGCATACATGCATACATCACATCTATGTAAAATTATTAATAATATTTTTTTCATGCTATGACGAAAGCTTTCCTAACATTTTTCCTTTTGCGATTTGAAGTTGAACTTGATCAATGGCAACTTCTAAACATGAGTTTACAGTGTCTATAATAATTCTTGGCACAACTGTCAAAATATCTAAGTTCTCTAAGTAGACGTGGCAGAAGAATATATACTCACAGTGCCTGTAATAACTCTTGGATCAACTATAAAAATATCTAAGTTCTATAAGTAAGCGTGGCAGTTCTCCTCAGCCAGAAGTATATATACTCACAGTGTCTATAATAACTCTTGGAACAACTCTCAAAATAACTAAGTTCTATAAGTAAGCGTGGCAGTTCTCCTAAGGCAGAAGAATATCTATTTACAGTGGCTATAATAACTCTTGGCACAACTGTGAATTGATCTAAATTCTATAGGTGGCCGTGGCAGAAGAATATATACTTACAGTGACTATCATAACTCTTCGCACAACTGTAAATTTTTACTAAGTTCTATAAGTAGGCTTGGCAGTTCATCTGAACTAGAAGAATACAGTGCCTGTAATAACTCTTGGAACAACTCTCAAAATATCTAATTTCTATAAGTAAGCGTGGCAGTTTTTCTAAGGCAGAAGAATATATACCTACAGTGTCTATAATAACTCTTGCCACAACTGTACATTTATGTCAGACTTATAAGTAGGCGTGGCAGTTCTCCTACAGCATATACATATATTCATGTACAGCAAGAACAACAGCAGCAGCTGAAGCAGCAGTATTACTTCGTCTGTTTCTATGCATAAATGAAGCTTTAGCTCTGCCATTGAACTAACAGTGGCGCACATGAGTCTGCAGCTTGCTTCATTTTTATATATATTTAAATAAATCTTAATATATGCATCTTATATTATATAGAGTATATAAATTATCATTAATCGCATCTATATATAATAATTAAATATTCTCAACGCATTTGTCTTATTTTATTTATTTTTTTTTTTTTTGTTATACATTTATTTATTTATTTTTTTTTTCTGCCACTATAAATTTGCATTTCAAAAGTAAATTTGCAATCATCTGATATATTTGTTTATATTATATGTATACCTATCTCTCTCTCTCTCTCTATTTCTCTGTTTCTCTCTCTCTTTCTCACTCTCTTTTGATATTTATGCCATACTATAAATCATTGTGTGAACTTTTGTCAACTTTTCCAAGTGCAAAATGTGCTTTGCATACTTATCGCAGCGCAATGTAAGTTTTGCCCGTTACCTCAAACTGTCTCACAGTCCCTCTCGCTGCAGACCCCTTGGACACACTGTTTACCATGAGTCAGTTAATGTTTTCCCAAGCGATATCGTGTGTTGCATTTGGCGACAGTTTGCTAACCTTCACCTTGTTGGCCGAAAACACTACAACAACAACAACAACAACAACAACAAAAACAAAAAGCCAAATTTCAAGCAATATCAACAACAACAACATGAAACGCTTTGCGTTTTGTTTGCTTTTTTTTTTTTTTGGCACTATACTCAACTGTAAGTCGTACTCGAACGTGCCATGGCCCCAGTTCCAGGCTGGCCCCGCGGCTTGCTGGCTTTGCTGGCTAGTTGGACTGTTGGCCAGTTTTTGGGGCTATGTGATCTGGCCTGGAAACGTGTTTGGGGGCCATAGACTAAGCGCTGCTGACTCAGCTCAAAATATATAGCGTTCAATTTTTTTTTTTTTTTTTTTTTGGTCACATAAAACTCTAATGCAGAAGGGTAACATAGCTGAACAAGGGGAGGGGCTGCTGAAGGGGGGCGGCTGAGGCAGAGGCAGAGATAGTGCAGGCTGACAGCTAGCTAGGGAGGCAGGCTGAAAGTTTATTGCGTTTAGGCGACATTTAATTGCATGTTGGCGGCGGCATATCAAAAAAAAAAAAAAAAAAAAAACAACAACGAAATATAAATATCACGCATAGCGCCAAGTGGCAAACAGCGACAGCTTATTATTAGCCATTAGACGGATTTTTATTTTATTTATTTATTTATTTATTTACTTTTTTTTTTTTTGGCTTTTTGTTTTTATTTCTTCATTTTCTTTTGTTTTTTTTTTTTATAAATTTTTTTTTTATTTACTTTTTTTTTATAGCTAATTATTAAATATAACTTTACATTGAGTTTTGATTATAGCGATGCCTTTGGGCATAAAAAAAAAAAAAATAATATCACTTGCTCGACAGTTTTTCAATGCAAATCGTATGTTGAATGCAAATGCCTCGCAGCAAATTAACAACAACAGCCACAAAATGTGCCACAAAAATGTGCCACAAATAGTAAAAAAAAAATATATATTTCTTTGACTTTGCGGCCAACGCTCACGCCCTTGTGTAAATATTTTGAAAGGGATTTTGCGATCTATCTATATCTATATCTATATCTGTAACTGTAACTGTATGCATATGTCTATCCATATGTCTATCATATCTATCATGTGTATCATTTCTATACAAATCGCACGTATGATCGACAATCTGTATCGCAATCGAAAAACTTTTTTGCAAACAAAAGCCGCATCGTTAATCAACAACGAAAAAATAATTCGTTTTGTGTATTTCAAATTTGCATTTTTGCTTTATCATCACTCAGATTTATTTATTATTATGCATAATACGATATGATGAATGCAATTATTATGGATATATGAGGATGCGGGAATTATAGTGAATTTATGATACGTTATACTACAATTATATATATTATGAATTTTCATAGGAGGTATTAACGGTTATTCCACTAGATGATATTCTATATAGATAAGTACTTGTTGTAGCATTCTAAAGGCCTTTGGGCATACAATTCGAATAATTCGAGAAATTATATATGATATATTTACATATATGTAAAATTAACATATGAAACGTTACGATAAACGATACGTTACGAAATAGTTACAATATGAGACATGTTAAAATCAAATAAGTAACTCAACCGTTAAAAAAAAAAAAATATCGTCTAAAGCTCAGAAATAATTGCAAAAAAAAACTTTTTTTCTGTGATAGCAATTACGATTAATGATCTTTTGGTTACGTTCTGAATCCTTTTAATGTTGAAATTTAATAACTTTCAGCTTTTTATTACATATTATGTGCTGAAAACAGGTGATTATGTCTTTAGTAAATTATCTTATTTAAGGCTGTTACTATTTGTAATAAAATAAATATTAATTTATAATAAAATAAATATTAATTTATAATATTTAAATATTATATTTATTTAGTAATATTTAGATGAATTTATAGTTTAATCGTGTAATTCATATTAAGATAAATATTAATTTATAATAAAATAAATATTAATTTATAATAAAATAAAATTGAAATCCAAAAAAAAAAAATAAAATAAAATATAAAAAACAGAAAGTTCTAATATAAAAATTAATACAAAATTTTATTATCATGCTGCGTATCAAATAATCAAATAATCTAAAGCGAATTGCAGGCTAACTGTAAAAACTGTAAAAACAAAAGTAAACTTTGACATGATGAAGTTTTTATACACTTACAAAGCTTAAATGAAAAGTTTTTGCATATAAAAATTCAAATTTCGAGCGATTGTTACTATGCCAGCTATATGTTATAGTAGATCGATATGGATGAAACTTGACAGACATGAGTTTGGCTTCCTTCAAATTAAGTTCTGTAATTTTCAGGCATATAGCTAAAGAAACAAGAAAGTTTCTCATACAAAGACTTGATTTTTAATTGATTGTTCCTATGACAGCTATATGTTATAGTAATTCGATATGGATGAAACTTGACAGACATGAGTTTGGCTTCCCTCAAATTAAGTTCTGTAAGTTTCAAACGTATAGCTAAATAAACAATAAAGTTTCTCATACAAAGACTTAATTTTCAGCCGATTATTCCTATGACAGCTATATGTTATAGTAGTTCGATATGGCTGAAACTTGGCAAACATGAGTTTGTTATTGCCAAAACTAAATTCTAAAAGATTCAAACGTATAGCTAAATTAACAATAAAGTTTCTCATACAAAGACTTAATTTTCAGCCGATTATTCCTATGACAGCTATATGTTATAGTAGTTCGATATGGCTGAAACTTGGCAAACATGAGTTTAGCATTACTAAAACTAAATTCTAAAAGTTTCAGACGTATAGCTAAATAAACAATAAAGTTTCTCATACAAAGACGATTATTCCTATGACAGCTATATGTTATAGTGATTCGATTTAAATGAAACTTGACAGACATATGTTAGATATTGCTAAATATATATTCTCAAAGTTTCCAGCACATAGCTTGGCAAATAATAAAATTTTTCATACAAAGAATCAATTTTCAAGCGATGCTTCCTATGACAGCTGTAAGAAATATTAGTCCGATCCGACTTGAACTGATTTATATATAGCTATGGGCAATATGAAATATATATGTCAAGTTCTATACAGTTTGCATTAAAAGTATAAACTGCATCTGCAAATTTTTAATTCATCTGCTAATACTGATCAAGCATATATATATTATAATATCTGCTTGACTTTCTGCCTTACAAACTCTTATAAAAATGAATATACCCTAGCAAAAGAGTTCAACATTTTTTTTTAAGCTGCGTAAACAATCGTTAATAATTATTATGAAAATTCATAATAAAAAAAATTGTAGTAAAACGAATCAAAAATTCATTATAATTCCCGCACTTAAATTCCAAATAATTGCATTCATCAAATCGTATATGCAAAAAAAAAAAATAAATTGAGTGAGATAAAGAAAAAAAAAACAAATTTGAAATAAATAAAACAATTTTTTTTTGTTGTTGATTAACGATGCGGCTTTTGTTTGCAAAAAAGTTTTTCGATTGCGATACAGATTGTCGATCATACGTGCGATTTGTATAGAAATGATACACATGATAGATATGATAGACATATGGATAGACATATGCATACAGTTACAGTTACAGATATAGATATAGATATAGATAGATCGCAAAATCCCTTTCAAAATATTTACACAAGGGCGTGAGCGTTGGCCGCAAAGTCAAAGAAATATATATTTTTTTTTTACTATTTGTGGCACATTTTTGTGGCACATTTTGTGGCTGTTGTTGTTAATTTGCTGCGAGGCATTTGCATTCAACATACGATTTGCATTGAAAAACTGTCGAGCAAGTGATATTATTTTTTTTTTTTTTATGCCCAAAGGCATCGCTATAATCAAAACTCAATGTAAAGTTATATTTAATAATTAGCTATAAAAAAAAAGTAAATAAAAAAAAAATTTATAAAAAAAAAAAAACAAAAGAAAATGAAGAAATAAAAACAAAAAGCCAAAAAAAAAAAAAGTAAATAAATAAATAAATAAATAAAATAAAAATCCGTCTAATGGCTAATAATAAGCTGTCGCTGTTTGCCACTTGGCGCTATGCGTGATATTTATATTTCGTTGTTGTTTTTTTTTTTTTTTTTTTTTTGATATGCCGCCGCCAACATGCAATTAAATGTCGCCTAAACGCAATAAACTTTCAGCCTGCCTCCCTAGCTAGCTGTCAGCCTGCACTATCTCTGCCTCTGCCTCAGCCGCCCCCCTTCAGCAGCCCCTCCCCTTGTTCAGCTATGTTACCCTTCTGCATTAGAGTTTTATGTGACCAAAAAAAAAAAAAAAAAAAAAATTGAACGCTATATATTTTGAGCTGAGTCAGCAGCGCTTAGTCTATGGCCCCCAAACACGTTTCCAGGCCAGATCACATAGCCCCAAAAACTGGCCAACAGTCCAACTAGCCAGCAAAGCCAGCAAGCCGCGGGGCCAGCCTGGAACTGGGGCCATGGCACGTTCGAGTACGACTTACAGTTGAGTATAGTGCCAAAAAAAAAAAAAAAGCAAACAAAACGCAAAGCGTTTCATGTTGTTGTTGTTGATATTGCTTGAAATTTGGCTTTTTGTTTTTGTTGTTGTTGTTGTTGTTGTTGTTGTAGTGTTTTCGGCCAACAAGGTGAAGGTTAGCAAACTGTCGCCAAATGCAACACACGATATCGCTTGGGAAAACATTAACTGACTCATGGTAAACAGTGTGTCCAAGGGGTCTGCAGCGAGAGGGACTGTGAGACAGTTTGAGGTAACGGGCAAAACTTACATTGCGCTGCGATAAGTATGCAAAGCACATTTTGCACTTGGAAAAGTTGACAAAAGTTCACACAATGATTTATAGTATGGCATAAATATCAAAAGAGAGTGAGAAAGAGAGAGAGAAACAGAGAAATAGAGAGAGAGAGAGAGATAGGTATACATATAATATAAACAAATATATCAGATGATTGCAAATTTACTTTTGAAATGCAAATTTATAGTGGCAGAAAAAAAAAAAATAAATAAATAAATGTATAACAAAAAAAAAAAAAATAAATAAAATAAGACAAATGC
Source organism: Zaprionus obscuricornis (assembly GCA_037044475.1). NCBI lineage: Eukaryota > Metazoa > Arthropoda > Insecta > Diptera > Drosophilidae > Zaprionus > Zaprionus obscuricornis. The sequence goes on along the minus strand of JBAMBR010002214.1, from coordinate 2,881 downwards.
GTTGAGAATATTTAATTATTATATATAGATGCGATTAATGATAATTTATATACTCTATATAATATAAGATGCATATATTAAGATTTATTTAAATATATATAAAAATGAAGCAAGCTGCAGACTCATGTGCGCCACTGTTAGTTCAATGGCAGAGCTAAAGCTTCATTTATGCATAGAAACAGACGAAGTAATACTGCTGCTTCAGCTGCTGCTGTTGTTCTTGCTGTACATGAATATATGTATATGCTGTAGGAGAACTGCCACGCCTACTTATAAGTCTGACATAAATGTACAGTTGTGGCAAGAGTTATTATAGACACTGTAGGTATATATTCTTCTGCCTTAGAAAAACTGCCACGCTTACTTATAGAAATTAGATATTTTGAGAGTTGTTCCAAGAGTTATTACAGGCACTGTATTCTTCTAGTTCAGATGAACTGCCAAGCCTACTTATAGAACTTAGTAAAAATTTACAGTTGTGCGAAGAGTTATGATAGTCACTGTAAGTATATATTCTTCTGCCACGGCCACCTATAGAATTTAGATCAATTCACAGTTGTGCCAAGAGTTATTATAGCCACTGTAAATAGATATTCTTCTGCCTTAGGAGAACTGCCACGCTTACTTATAGAACTTAGTTATTTTGAGAGTTGTTCCAAGAGTTATTATAGACACTGTGAGTATATATACTTCTGGCTGAGGAGAACTGCCACGCTTACTTATAGAACTTAGATATTTTTATAGTTGATCCAAGAGTTATTACAGGCACTGTGAGTATATATTCTTCTGCCACGTCTACTTAGAGAACTTAGATATTTTGACAGTTGTGCCAAGAATTATTATAGACACTGTAAACTCATGTTTAGAAGTTGCCATTGATCAAGTTCAACTTCAAATCGCAAAAGGAAAAATGTTAGGAAAGCTTTCGTCATAGCATGAAAAAAATATTATTAATAATTGTACATAGATGTGATGTATGCATGTATGCATGTATGTATGTATGTATATACATTGTATGTATTGCTGATACATCAATCAATTGTCAAAATAGAAAGTAAAACGATTTCATTTGATTTTGATTTGAATTTTGCAATTGTGAAATATAAATGATGAGCAGCTGGCAAAGCTGTGGCAACTTTCGGCTTGTCGGCTTGTCGACTGTTGGCTATCGGCTGACGTCTGGTTAAAACTCTACATATACTAATGATGATGTTAGGTTTTTTTTTTTGTTTTTTTTTTTGTATTTTTTATAATATTTTAAGTACGATTTACAACAAGCTTTATATAGCTCTATCTCTTTCTATGCTGTTAATATTGTAATCAGAGTGTAGAGCACACTTGAAGGCATTAGGGTTACGTTGTGGTATGGCAACTGCTCTCGCTGCTGTTGCTGCTGCTGCGTGTGGCGTGTGTGAAGTGGCAAAACCCCAAATCACAATTATGCATGACAGGCCAAGCGGCAAATGTAAACAACAAGACAAAGTTGTCCATATCTTCTGCTTCTTCTTCTTCTACTACTGCTTCTGCTTGTGCTTCTTCCTATGCTTCATTCATATGTATGTACAACTGTCCATGTTGTCCGCTTTGTTCGCTTTGTCAGTTTTTTTTGTTTGATTTAACATTATTTTATTTAGCTGCTCTGCTCAATCTTGCTCAATCTTTTAGCTCATCTTTTCGTCAGTTGTTTAAACCGATGCTTGATTGATTTTGTTTTTGTTTTTTGTTTTTTTTCTCTCTATTTGTTGTTGTACAATGTAAAGTGAGTGTAATGTGAGGTTAGAGGCAGGCAGTGATAGTTAGTGGGTGGGGGGGAGGGGGGTTGTGGTGAGGTGTAAGTTAAATATTACAAAATAAGCTAACTGATCATTATGAGCATAATATAATTTGCATTTATCTATTACTCTATCACTATCGCTATCTCTATCTCTATCGATTTCTTACTCTAGCTTTTGCGTGTCTGTGCATGTCTATGCATGTGCTTGTGCTTGTTTGTGTTTGTGTGATTGATTGCAATAGCCAACGGTGCGTGTCCAAATGGCCAACGGGGCCCTGCACACACTCACACACACACACAGCACACACACACACGCAATGCTGCGCAATTACGTTATTTTCACTGCGCGAAGCAAAGCGCGCAAAATGAAGACATCATTAAGCATCAATTTTGGCTATTGCCACATTTTGCTTTTTTGTATAACAAATTGCACACACAGACACATATACACATGGACAATCGTAAACCTCAATCTGAATGCATAAACTAAATCTACACAAAAAATACAATTAATCAAAAAAAAAATTTGGATTTTTTTTTTTTTTTTTGATAAATCAAAGAAAAACCGAAAAAAAAATAGTAACAATTTTTAAATGAAAAAAGCGAAAAACTAGAGCAATGCAAACAATTTAAATACACTACAAAAAAAAATAATACAAATTTCATTTGATTAACTTTTTATTATATTTAACATTTATCATATTTTTCTATATAAACTTTTGCACATTTTTTTTTTAAAGCTAAAAATCGCACAGCATGTCGCACATTTTTGTTAATTTATTTTAAAGACAAAAAAAATAACAAAAGAAAACAAAAAGCAAAAAGAAAACAAAAATGAAAAAAAAAAAAAATAGAGAAAAAAAATGTATTTCTTTTTTTTTTCTCTATTTATTTCATTGTTTGTCCTAGAAATGTTTGAAATGTGCCGCTTGGATTTTGATTAATTTACCTTGGCACTTTCGCCCAAAATTTGAAATTCGTATAACCGAAAATCCGAAAATCAATATTAAAATCAAATTTATAATTAACTAATTAAAATCAGCAAATTTGATTTTAATATTGATTTTCGGATTTTCGGTTATACGAATTTCAAATTTTGGGCGAAAG
>JBAMBR010002212.1:0-42075 GCA_037044475.1 Zaprionus obscuricornis | reverse complement strand
CAACTTAGCCGCGTTAACGTTTTGGCCATTTAAACTTGTAGCACGGCTTCAATTTGATTTTGTTTATTTTTTTATATTTTTTTTTATATTTTAACTACATGCATGCAATGTATTTATATTCGTGTTTGTTTTTCTTTCTATTTTTTTTATTTTTTTTTTTAGTTTTTTTATGACGTGCCTAGCGAAAATGTCGTACAGTTTATGCAATAAAACTGACCATTTATCATGGAGGTAGGCGAGGGATGATGTGTGTGTGAGGGAGCATAGCAAAAAAATATTGTAAATCGACATTGTTCGGCAGTTTTGGTTTGCTTGCAAAATGTTACGCATACGCCCCGATGGCCCCAGGCTGGCTGTCAATAGTTTATAGAGCCAAAGCGATCGTATGTCTCTATGTTTGTCTGTCCAACTGTCTGTCCATTTGTCTGTTTACCCCAAAAAACCCGACGCCCGTGTTCAAGTTTATAATGTGATTTGACTTTTTATTGCTTAGGCTTAGGCTTCAATTTAACCTCCTAATCCGCTGTATGCGCATTACTCTTTGTTGTTGTTGTTGCGTTGTTGTCAGCTCAGCTTTGCTTGGCTTTGCGGCACGGCACGGCACGGCATGGCCCGGTTCGCCAATCAACTTCAAGTGCGTCGATGGCGTCGCCTCTCGAACACGCTGTCGCATTTGGTGTGCGTGCCACTGCAGCGTATATTGCATATTTCACGCTTTTGTCATACAGTGCAAAGGAGTGCAGGAGGAGCCAAAAGCTTATGACTATAGCTACTGCCGTCTAATACTATAGATTAATGTCAAGATTTGCATATGAAATCATATATTTTTTTTTTGTTTTACACTTGTGTCAGCGCCTCAGCGCCTCAGCTGCCCAATTTCGGCGGGAGTGTTACCAAATTTGGTTAAATACTGTTTACAACTGGCCAAAAATTTACGTGTCATAGTGCGTCTGTATATTATGAATCATACAGCTGATGAGTTGATTCATTTGTTTAATGCGTTTTTATACCAAAAAATAAATCAATATCATCAGATAGTCTTATTTATAATAGACATCAGCTTATAGACATAAATTTTAATAAAATAAACGACAAAAAATAATATTCAAAAATTTAAAATTGGCCATCAGTGCGCTGCAATAAACATATCAATATTATGCTCTTCCTCTCTCTCATCTCTCCCTCTCTCTCACTCTCTCACTGCTCTATGAATAATATGCAAGCACACAGTGTAAAATGATAAACATCTTCAAGTCAACAGCAACTTGAACTGTAACGTGAAACTACAAAAAAAAAAAAACACTCAGCAATTCAAAATAATAACTGCAGCTGCTTGAGCTTAGCCTGTGCACAGCCTGCGCAAAAGCAATTTCATAGCAGCCAGCAAAAAGCTTTAGCTGTTCGCTTAGTCAAGTTTCACACCATACATTAGGCTGACCATATGAAGAGTTGTGTTTTTTGTTGACTTTGCTAAATTTTTATTGCAGATAATTTTCAATTGTTTTTTTTTTAAATATTAATATTAAAAATTATTATAAAAATAAAATAAAATAAAAATTTTTAGCAACTTTGAAATTTTTGATAATTTTTTTAATTTATTTATAAATTTTTTTTTAACCAAATTTAGCTAAAAATAAATTACAAAAATCATAAACCTCAACAATTGAACTGAAGTGCTTTATAATTATACACATAGAACAAAGAGTAAATATGCTACAATATATATGTTATGTATCTCAATTGATAGTCTGACTCTGACTTTGGCAGCAGCATGGGGGCATCCCCAGGAAACGTCATCATTATCATCAGCAAAGACAGCAAATAACGGCGCCATGCGTCGCTGTCGCAGTGAACGTCGCTGCTAACGTCGCTGTTGGCAATATAGCAGCATAGCCAGAGGCTCGCTATGCCGCACACAGTTCTTACTTGGACGAGCAAGCGTTTGCATCGCGCGCAGTTTTAAAATAATAAGAAAGTTCTACAATACAAAGAGTTGCGACACAGGATACACAGGATAAAAACACAAAAAAAACAAAAGCAGTAGCAGTAGCAGCAAGAGAAGCAAAAGAGAAGCCATAAAAAGGAATCTGTATTAGAAACCAACTGTGGTGTGTGGTTTGCTGTTTTTGTGTGTGCGTTCGTTTATTTTGTTGTTTTTTAGCGGATAACCGGCGCCATTGTGTCATCAACTTGATACGACGTGCATTTGATAGCATTCCAGACTCACACAATAATAATAATAATAATAATAATTCTTGCTAGCTCATAACTATGTCGGCACCTATAAAATTTATCATAGTCGGATTCTGTCTTTTGGCTACCGCCTACAATATTCGAGGTGAGTTCAGGTAGATCGCAAAATATGCACATGCCTTGCATGCATTCATAAACAGCAAAATTATATATATATATATATTTCTCTCTCTCTTTCATGTTTTTTTTGTTTTTTTGGGGATTTGGGGTTGTGGAATAATTTTAAAAATTGTGTAATTACATCTACCACAACAAGGTCACTATTCATTGTTCCAAAAAAAATCGAAGAGAAAAAAACAAAAGCAAAATCTGAGACTCAGGTGTAGCATGTCGATCACTTCATATGAATAAAACATTTCACTTTTGCCTTTCAGATTGTTTATGTATGTTTTTTTCTTTGGTTTTTGGCAAGTTTTTTTTTTACGATTTTCTTGCGGTGTTTACTTTAGCTTGAGGGGCAAAAAAAAAAAAAACTATAAAAATATATAATATAGTAAAAAAAAAAAAAATATAAGCTAAAAACAATTGATATTCATAACTCAACGGTGAAAATACATTTGCAATGATTTCACATTCTATGTATGGAAATTTCTTATTGATTTTGGAAATAAATGTTTTGATGTCTACTATATAGACGACGACTATATGCATATATATATGTCATAAAATTGATAATGCATAATGGCAATATTTGCATTATCTGTAGACAAAAAATTTTGGCTTAACATTTTTTTAAACATTTTTTTTAGGAAATTAAATTTTGTTATTAAAATATAAATTTTTTATGTTGCTTTTTTTTTTATTATTTTTATGGCATACATTGACTTTATAGAGTATATGCACAATTTATTTTTCTCGTTTTTTTTCTTTTCCAGGAAATTCTTATAGTTTTCTTTGCTTTTTTATAAAGCGCAAAACAAGAAGTGAAAATTGATTTTAAGTTTTCTGTATTTTAAGGGCTTGGCTTTAGGCCATCGCCATTTGGTGTGCCACACGCACGCAAACTTTAGGTCAATGTACAGTCAATTTTTATTTTTTGCAAAATAAAAAAAAAAACCTTGTTTTCCACCTGGTGCTAGTTAGTAATATTTATCATAGATATGTATATATATTTATATACTATATAAATGTCATAAAATGACAGTTGATGCCGTTGATTTGTTTTACGTTTTTGTGCAGTAATTGAATTGAAAATTGCTAATGTTGATGTATTTTTGTTGTTTTTTTTTGTATATTTTGAAATGTCTATTGAAATTTTATTTATTTAAAATATTGCCAAGCTATATACAAAAGAGAATAAAAAGAAAAATTTACAAATTTTTATATAGTTTTGTTTGCTATAAAAATGCAACCTTCAATTTAAAGATATAAAATATTTGAGCATCGTTTGATGTACATTAATTGACTGATAAAATAAAAATTGTATAATTATAATGAATTTTAATTGAAAATCAACTGCAAAAAAAAAAGAACACAACTTCTGTTGCTTTACCAAATTTATTTTCTATTGTCTGTGTATGTTTTTTTTCGATTTTCTTTTTCTGTTTGTCCTGCAATTATCTAATTGGCTTGCATTGAATCAAAAAAAAAAAAAAGGCAAAAGCATAACAGCATCAAGGACCCCATTGCGCATCAGTATTTTTGTTGTTGTTGATTTAGTGCGCATGTCAAACTGGCGCCAGAAAGTCGTCTGCTCCAGTTTCCAGCAGCGATAACAACAGCAACAGCAACAGCAACAACAACACAAATCTCATCTCTCTCGCACAGCACTGATTTTTTTTTTTTTTTTGAGGGATGCGTGGAAACTATGTCACAGACCTGAATATGTAGCCAAGCCTGTGCTGGGGAGGGTTAAGCAGTAGCATTTTATCTTTGTTAGCGGGGCGGCCTGCTGTCAAAAATTTCTTGGCATGAATTGCGTAATTTATACATTGGAACATTGATAATGAGCAGAGAGAGAGAGAGAGAGAGAGAGAGGCGTTGCTTGTCTGCTAAGCTAGCTGAGCAGTTTTGTAACAGGATACAAAAGTTTGTGTATGCTTCAGTGAATACATAACCCACGACACACTATACACTATGCTCATATAGGAGCTTGATGTCTCTTTAACATCCCTTTGACCCGCATTATGTCGTAGTTTTACTTAATTGCAAGCAATAATAAATTTCCGATGCGTATCAAATGATGCAATGAATATTCTTTTATTATACTTTTACATGATGCTTGACAGTAACATTTTTTTTGGTAACATGCTTGAAAATTTATAACTTAAGGGTTGCAGGAAGTCAGCAAAAAAAACCAAAAAAGAAATTTGCATAGAGAAAGCGAAACGAGTAACAACTTCCGTTGCACTTCAATTTGCAAGGCCTCAAGGCAATTGCAATGATTTAGTATATAAACTTTTGTATACGACTATGAAATACTCTGCATGCAATTTTGTAACTTATCTTGAACTCAATCTTAAGCTTAGAGCAGCGCTAACAATCATTTGACACGCAGCATAGTGTAGTTTGCTTGAGTGCGTGAGCAGCAAACGATGCGACCTTGACTTGTGCTTGCTAGCAACAATCAATTACTCACACTTACTAATAAAATGAAACAATAATAATATTATTGTGTTTTCTCTCTCTGGAGACTAGTTTAGCTTCTTCAGCAAAATTAGCTGCAATTGCACGTCAGCTTAAAAGGAAGTGAGTAAAACTAGCATGGACAAGGTTAGAACTAGAAAATACAAGTTTCATTTGTGGGCGGACATTGCATATAGGAAAAACAATAAGAACAACAACAATGAGAACAATAAGAAGAAGCACAAGAATTGCCATAAACAAGCTATACACAATATGTAAATATAAGAGTTAGCACTTTCTACAGTCAAAGAGTACATGCTAAGGGCAGACGGCAGCTAACAGGCATGACCTTCGCTTCACTGACGTTAAACTTACATTGTAAATTTTTCACTTCAAACAGTTTCAGCTTCAGCTTTAGCTTCATTTTTATATTATATAATAAAATGTAATTTAATATTATGCATACACGTGTCGCTATGTGTACAATTTTCTAAATGAAATGCAAATTGTTTTACAGCGTCAATATTTGACAAACCTCAAAACTTAAGCATAGGGCACAGTCCACGGTCCACGGTCTACGGTCTACGGTTCGTGGCGTGACGTGACATATATCAAGGTTTTCACTATGCGACACTTACTTTGGCATGTTGACATTAGATTTTACGGTTCGTTTATAGTTGCTTAACAATTTTTTTTTTGGTCAAAACTTTCTTTTTGACCTTTCTATCATTTTAATTGTTGACATGCAAAAGAAGAGTGAAAAAAAAAATCAAGATCTTCAAAATTTTCATAAGCTAATCACGCAGTGAGCAAAACACGCAATATACAATTTTCATATATTGTTTTGTTTTATTTACCGCACCCTCAGCAGGTGGTTTTCTTTTTTTTTTTCAAGTGAACGAAGTGCTTTAACACTACACATAACGGCCAACAATCACATTAGTTATTAATTTAATGCGAATCATTGCTAAAAATACTATTAATCGTTTTCTTCTTCATCATCATCATCATCAATGTTTGATTTTCTTTAAGTCAATGTTTACGCAAAAAAATTGAAATTGAATTTAAAAACAAATTTAATAGAAAACATAAATAAACAAACAAAAAAAAAAACAAAAAAAAAAAAACAAAAAAAATAACAAAATGATATAAAAAGTTTTCAAAGCAAGTGTGAAATGTGCATCAATCAACAAATCAGCTGAACCAAAATTTTACTAAAGAAACAATTTGTGAGAGAAGACAAATAGTTGAAGAATTTCTATACGAATTTTACACTTGAAAAAAAAAATATTTTAAATTAATTTTAAGCAGCATTAAAATATAATGTAGAAAAAAAATATAAAATATAATAAAAACAATATAAAATTGAAATAAATATATAAAATATAAAAATATAATAAAAAATTATAAAAAAAAATATATAAAAAAATATAAATATAATTGTAAAATAAAAATTTTATATAAATATATATATATGAAAAAAAATTTTTTTTTTTAATTTAAATTTAAATTACATATCTACATAAAAAAAATAAAAAATTTTTTTTTGTAATTTTAATTTAAATATATATATATGTAATTTAAATTTAAATTAAAAAAATATTTTTTGTTTTTTTATATATATTTATATACATTTTTTATTTTATAATTATATTTATATTTTTTTATATATTTTTTTATAATTTTTACATTTTTTATTTTATAATTATATTTATATTTTTTTATAATTTTTTTTTATTATATTTTTATATTTTATATATTTATAAGAACAATTTTTTTTTTAATTTAAATTTAAATTACATATGTACATAAAAAAAATAAAAAAAATTTTTTTTGTTATTTCAATTTAAATATATAAAAAAAAATAAAAATTTTTTTAAATATTTTTATATATATATGTAATATATTTATATACATTTTTTATTTTATAATTATATTTATATTTTTTTATATATTTTTTTTATAATTTTTTGTATTATATTTTTATATTTTATATATTTCTTTCGATTTTATATTTTTTTTATAATTATATAATTATATTTATATGTTTTTATATATTTTTTTTTATAATTTTTTATTATATTTTTATATTTTATATATTTCTTTTAATTTTATAATATTAAATATTTTTTGATAAAATAAATTCAAAGTGAGGCAAGAGAAACTTGAATAATTTACAGCTACAACAGTTAAGATATTTACATATACATATTATACACATATATATATATATAATATATATAAAATAATTTTGGTCCTTTGTTAAACCTAGTTAACTAAACGAATTACGACACGTTCAAGCAAAAGTTTTTTTCTCTTTTGCTTATTTTCAATTACTTTTTGCGCTGCGTATACGTAATAAAAATTCAATGATGGCGCCGCTTTGACTAGTTTCACGCACAATTCATTGTCTGCTATAACTGTTAGCTGGCGGTGGCGGCGGCGGCAGCGGCAGAGTATAGTTCGAACATTGGATATGTGGGCAGTATGGGCGTGGCTTTGGTTTTTTTTTTTTTTTTTGGGGGCCACTGAGTGGATGATGTCAACCACAAGACAAGACATTTTGCTATGTCGTCGTATCTAACAAACTGAATGGAAATTATTTTATTTTTGCTGTGCAAAAATCTTAAATTGAGGTCAAAGCAAAATATTGGCAGTAGCAGTTAAGAATTTCATTGATGTTGTTTTTATCTCTCTCTCTCTCTCTCTCTCTCTCTCTCTTACATAGCACACAACGTTCAACCGCCTTTACAGTGCTGGTATTGTAGCTCAGATACCATTGGCGCCGAGGACTTTTGCGATGTAACCTTTCAAGAGGACAATATACCCAAGGATGTAATTAAAGATCATAATATAAATCTATTACGCACCTGCAATAGCAGCATTAATTCAGATCATGAACGTCCCGTTTGCCGCAAAACTGTTGAAGAGAGTAAGTAACACTTGTAGTATGACTTTTAATTATAATTAATAAATTTCTTTATTTCTTGCTTCAGCTAATGGCAAAATAATTACCAAACGTTTCTGTTACTATACCAACAAATCGGATGCCGTTGAGCTTTGCAATATGACCAGCCCTGAGAAGAATGTGCGTAGAATATTTTGTGAGGATTGTCTTTCTGATCGTTGCAATGGTGCTGCACATCTTGCAGCCATAATGGCAACTATTTTATTACCAGCATTAGCTGTTGCCCAACAATTGGTCAACTAAGCAATCAATGGTCTCACATACAACAGTTAAAAATAAAAAATTGTAATCTCTATTTTAGTTGGAACGTGATATTTTCTTTAGCCAGCTGCTGATTAATATTTGAATTTCTTTTTTTTTTATAAAAATTTTACTAAGTTTAAATGTAGTTGTATTTTCATTGATTAAGAATTTTATTTTAAGCTCTAATTATATTTTTTATTTATTTAATTTTTAAATTAATACAGAGATGAGTTACATTATTTGCTTCTCTGCTCACAGCAGTATTTTAAATAATTTTAAATAAAAATTTAATAAAAAAAAAAAAACCAAAGAAAAAAGAAATAAAAAAAAATATTAAAATAAATAAATTAAACTACTGCTAAGCTCAGCCTTTGGCATTACAAATATACAATATAAATATTTACAACAACAAATAAGAACAACAACAACAACAACAAGCACTATAAAATTACAACAACAACAAAAATACTAGACAAAAAATATAATTGTAAAATCAAAACTTTTAATGTAAAAGTCACACACACAAACACACACAGTCAAACACCGTTTGCATTTTTAAATGTAATTTGTCACACTGAAAACCGTAAAAAGAAAAAAACCACAATCAATAAAGTTCATAATCTATGTGTAAGCGTGTATTAATCTTAAGATTTTGCATTGGGCTTAAAGTGAGTTTTAAGCTTTAAGGGAACTTTAAGCAATTTTCGAAATTTTCAGATTTATTATCAAAGATTTTGTAGATTTTGAAGTTTGCTTGATGTCATACAGAAAGCTAAAAAACATTTTAGCTGTTGACAGCATAAAAATTTATTAAGTTCTTATTAATCTTAAGATTTAAGTTGAGTTGAAGAACTATAAGCTTTTATCAGCTCAACAAATTTTTCATATAATTATCAAAGTTATTTGCTTACTTTGTTTTCTTACTGTGCAAAATCAAATTTCTTACTTTTCTCTACTGTCAGCTTGTCTTTAAGTAAGCAAGTTGCATATTTACTCATTCTGTCACATTTGTGTACATATATGCAGCACAACTCATTCCACTTTTAATCCAATTAGTCGACCTAGTAGCAAGCAATGAGTAATTATCCTGCACCTGTCAGTCTAGATTTTTTTTTTATGTATGTATTCTAACAATCGCTGTGCTCAATCTTTTGCCTATGTGACACTTACTTTTTACACCTTTTCACACTTCTATTCAATAAATCTTTGTTGACGGCATCTAATTAAATCTAAGCAAATTGCAACTAAACTAAATCGCTGTGCTACTGCGTTGCAAGCAATTTCTGCCTTGTGTGCAGTGGTAGCAATCTTGGGCAAAAATTTCTGCAGAGAATTTGATACACACAAACCGGATGTGAGCTGTTATAATAACAAAAAAGAAAACATACTTAGTATTGTTTGTATTTCATATAATCAAAGCCTATCAAATATATCAAATATCCAGACATTGATATACTATTTCTGCTATATTGTAAGTCACAGTCATGACTAATCCAATAAGACAACAAGTAAATAATCTATGTCTTCACTGCTGACCTCATTTCTCTTTTACTCATTTCTCACATGTCCTGTTTCACATTTTCCTCCCCTAAGAATCAGAGTTGCTTGCAAAAACATTAGCGAGACAATTGCGACACACTGTGCCATATTTTGCTCGCACACCCGCTGCGTGAGTAATTAAATCAATGAATATGGCAAATGTTTTTTTTTTTTTTTTTTTAGTGTCAACCCGTTGGCTGACACACACACACCCCACAGGGTGCCTCATTAAGTATTCACATTGCAGTTTAATGAATGAAAATAAATATGAATGAAATTTTGCAGACAAGTTGTCATGCCAAAAAAATATCGCATGCGAGAAATGCAATGAAAAATGTTTGTAGAGCAATATTGTTGCATACTTTTGGGCGGCAGTTGGAAATTATTTTGCATATTCAAGCATTTTTTCACTCAATGCTACTTTTAATGTGAAATAGTTTAAGAAATTAGCAAATTTTTGACAACTTATAGACAAACTGTCTATTCTCGACACTTAAATCGAAATTTTAACAAGTTAATGCTAATAACTTGAAATGATTCACTTCGACATCTGTATAACATCTTTATAGCTTTGGCTTGTTGCAGTTTGTTGCTGCTATTAATTTTATATAATTGACAATAATCATTAAATAATTTTCTAATTAATATTAGTTGTATTTTTCCTTTACACACTGTTGCATGTTAACGATTTTATTATGCACAGAGAAAAATATATTAAATATAAAAACTGTGTATATATTTTTATATAAAGTAATATATATGCAGACGACGTATATTAACATTTTTTGTACATATTGCACATCTTGTGATTATGTATATATATATATATATAGTAAATATAGAATTTCTTACAGTGTTGAAGCAACTGAAAACACAAATAATTCTAATTCAAAACACGAAACAGTCGAACGCAAAGCAAAACAAATGCCAGAAAACCGGTTCAGCGTTAACTCAAAATAACAACAGAACATTTTCAGCTTCTCAATTTGTATATAACAAATATATATAAATGTATATTTATATATACATATAATTGTATAGATATGAATATGTTTATTATACATATATATATATATATATATCAATGTATTTGTATACTCAATGTGAATATATTATGAAATTTTGTATATTGTTTTCTTTTGTTTTTTTCACTCAAAACAAAGCTCGTAGCGTAAACAGCGGCAGGCAACGACAAATTGGCGGTGTCGTCATTGAGCGCTGAGAGAATTGAGTAGTTCGAGTATTGGGGGATGGTGAATAGTAAGTAAGTGAGTGAATGAGTGAATGAATGAATATGGTTAGATGCCAGACGTCTGAACCGAGCAACGCATTTTCGAACATTTCAGACGTGCAGCAGACATTGTCAGTGGAGGTTGAGAATTGTTGTTCAAGTGTTCAATTTTTATTTTTTCCAATACAAAAATCAAAACATTTAATAAAAATAAAAAAAAAAATGGTGTCCACTGTGAAATGTTGTTTGGCCGTGGCCGTTATGATAAGTCTTGCCTGTTCAAGTATGTTTTCAATTTTTTTGCGCTTATTGCATTTTATTATAACTTGATTTTGTTTTTTACAATATTTTACAGGCTATGCCATCAAGTGTTATCAATGCGAATCATTGACAACACCCAAATGTGGATTGAAATTTGAAGCTGATGATAGTCTATTAATTGATTGCTCAAGAATTGGACCACCGCGTTATCTGCAAAACTTCTTCCCACTACGCAATGCCACTGGCTGCATGAAAAAGACGCTTGAGAGCGGTAAGTATTTTTTTTTTTTTTGTTTATTTTTTTTTATGGCGCATTCGTTTCACATCAACTTGTGAATTAGATGATGCTGCGAAGCGTGTAGTGGGACGCATCGCACATTATGTTGTGATTGTTATAATATAATTTTGTTGTAGATTTTCTTTTATTTTTTTTTGTGTGTTCAACGCTTCTGCGCAGTTGACTTGAAATTAATTTGACTTTAGTTTTTTTTATAATTTTAATTTTGTATAATTATGTGATTAGACATGCGCGTATAGAAATAATAATGACGTGACGATACTGCTAAATAATTTTCAAAAATAATAAAAAAAATATTTACATATATTACTAAAAATATATATATCTGAAATATGTAAAATAATTTTTATATATATTTTTATATAGTATAAAAGTTCTGACTGAAAGCTATTTTTTTTTTTTTTTTCTTGTTGATTTCATTGTGTTAATAATTTTTATTGGAATTAATAGCATTCAAAAGTTGTTTCGTCTGAGATCATCAATGCGAAATGTAAACTTATTCAACCGCATATAAATATTCTCAGCTTCAATTGTTAATTACAAATGAGAAAAAAATTTTAAATACTAAAAAAAAAAATACTTGTTGATTTTGCTTTCTTATTGTAAGCATGCGTCACAGAATGTAACAACAACAAAAAAAACAATATTGTTTTTATTATTTTTAACAACTTTTCTCACATATTTATTTATTTTTTATTTTTTTTTTTTTTATCATACAAGCAACAATGAATTTTTTTTGTTAAAGCTTGACAATCAACTCATTTGTTTAAGATAAATACATATTTTTTTCTTTTTTTTTGGATACAATTTACTTTTAGTTATTTTTATTTTACAAAACAAAGAAAAATTTAACAAAAAAAAAGTGAAAGTTATTTTTTACTCATAAACAAAATTTTGAAATTCTACTTGCAGTTGTTGGACATCCACAGATCGTGCGTAGTTGTTACTTTGGTGACATCAACAATATTCAAAACGGTTGCCAGTCGGATCCATCATTGCCTTTTGTCAAGCAATTGGCTTGCGATGTTTGTGTCAAGGATGAATGCAATGGTTCTGCCTCATTGATGCCTATTGCTGCTGCAATACTGATGTTCTTTGGCATTGCACATTTATTGATGTAGTTCTCTCACTATCTCTCATAATTCTTAATAATTTTTTTGGTTGTAATTTATGCATTTTCTCTCGCTGTAATTAACAACAAAAACAAAAACAATACGATAAAATTTAATTTGTTCTCATTATTTATGCGATATTTTCATTTAAATTTTTGTGTCTATCTCAAGCAAATTGCGAATAAAAAAAAAAATACTATAACTATTTATCAATCATTTATGTGTTTCAATTTTTTTTTTTGAACAGCAAAATTAGCAAAATATTTAAATCTAAAGTTCATTCAACTTTCTTGAGAGAAAAAAATATACTAGAATTTATTTGCAGCATTTATTATGATAATTGCAACTTCATCAGCAGCAGCAAGATATAAGCGTAAAGAAATGAATCATTTGTGAGTTATTATTTTTTTTATTTTATTTTTTTTAAATAATTTATGATAATTAAAAAAAAAATGTATTAAATAAAGAAATTACTTTGCGAAAATTTTATTTATATTTTTTTTCTTTCTATATTATTTATGCATTTTATTTAGCATTTATTGTAATTCGTATTTATTTTAACAATTTTTTTTTTATATTTTTTTTATTATTATTATTTATGCATTTTATTTAGCATTTATCTCGTGTTTATTTTAACAATTTGCCTAGCAAGCCTTTGTATATATTATATATACCTATTGTGTCAGATAATGCTGCATCATTTCAAGTTAAATATGACTGTACCTTTAGCTACATATATATATATATATAGTATATATATAATGTAACTAAACACACAATACTTTACTTAAGTTGACATTTTTATACAGTTTTTGTAACGCATTGTGAGAATTTTGTGTTTATTATTATTTGTTTGTAGTTGACATGTACGTATTTTATAGGAAACTGCATTCATAAGATTCATGAATAAAATACCTACATGTCAACTACAAAGAAAGTTGAATGAACTTTAGATTTAAATATTTTGCTAATTTTGCTGTTCAAAAAAAAAAATTGAAACACATAAATGATTGATAAATAGTTATAGTATTTTTTTTTTTATTCGCAATTTGCTTGAGATAGACACAAAAATTTAAATGAAAATATCGCATAAATAATGAGAACAAATAAAAATTTATCGTATTGTTTTTGTTTTTGTTGTTAATTACAGCGAGAGAAAATGCATAAATTACAACCAAAAAATTATTAAGAATTATGAGAAATAGTGAGAGAACTACATCAATAAATGTGCAATGCCAAAGAACATCAGTATTGCAGCAGCAATAGGCATCAATGAGGCAGAACCATTGCATTCATCCTTGACACAAACATCAACAACTGCAAGTAAATTTAAAATTTTGTTATAGTAAATAACTTTCACTTTTTTTTGTTAATTTTTCTTGTTTTAAAATAAAAATAACTAAAGTATCCAAAAAAAAGAAAAAATATGTATTTATCTTAAACAAATGAGTTGATTGTCAAGCTTTAACAAAAAAATTCATTGTTGTTTGTATGATAAAAAAAAAAATAAAAATAAATATGTGAGAAAAGTTGTTAAAAATAATAAAACAATATTGTTTTTTTTGTTGTTGTTACATTCTGTGACGCATGCTTACAATAAGAAAGCAAAATCAACAAGTATTTTTTTTTTAGTATTTAAATTTTTTTCTCATTTGTAATTAACAATTGAAGCTGAGAATATTTATATGCGGTTGAATAAGTTTACATTTCGCATTGATGATCTCAGACGAAACAACTTTTGAATGCTATTAATTCCAATAAAAATTATTAACACAATGAAATCAACAAGAAAAAAAAAAAATAGCTTTCAGTCAGAACTTTTATACTATATAAAAATATATATAAAAATTATTTTACATATTTCAGATATATATATTTTTAGTAATATATGTAAATATTTTTTTTATTATTTTTGAAAATTATTTAGCAGTATCGTCACGTCATTATTATTTCTATACGCGCATGTCTAATCACATAATTATACAAAATTAAAATTATAAAAAAAACTAAAGTCAAATTAATTTCAAGTCAACTGCGCAGAAGCGTTGAACACACAAAAAAAAATAAAAGAAAATCTACAACAAAATTATATTATAACAATCACAACATAATGTGCGATGCGTCCCACTACACGCTTCGCAGCATCATCTAATCACAAGTTGATGTGAAACGAATGCGCCATAAAAAAAAATAAACAAAAAAAAAAAAAATACTTACCGCTCTCAAGCGTCTTTTTCATGCAGCCAGTGGCATTGCGTAGTGGGAAGAAGTTTTGCAGATAACGCGGTGGTCCAATTCTTGAGCAATCAATTAATAGACTATCATCAGCTTCAAATTTCAATCCACATTTGGGTGTTGTCAATGATTCGCATTGATAACACTTGATGGCATAGCCTGTAAAATATTGTAAAAAACAAAATCAAGTTATAATAAAATGCAATAAGCGCAAAAAAATTGAAAACATACTTGAACAGGCAAGACTTATCATAACGGCCACGGCCAAACAACATTTCACAGTGGACACCATTTTTTTTTTTATTTTTATTAAATGTTTTGATTTTTGTATTGGAAAAAATAAAAATTGAACACTTGAACAACAATTCTCAACCTCCACTGACAATGTCTGCTGCACGTCTGAAATGTTCGAAAATGCGTTGCTCGGTTCAGACGTCTGGCATCTAACCATATTCATTCATTCACTCATTCACTCACTTACTTACTATTCACCATCCCCAACTCGAACTACCGCGTTTCCCGCCAATTCTGTGCCTGCCGCTGTTTATGCTACGAGCTTTGTTTTGAGTGAAAAAAACAAAAGAAAACAATATATAAAAATTTCATAATATATTCACATTGAGATATTTTTTTGGCATGGCAACTTGTCTGCAAAATTTCATTCATATTTATTTTCATTCATTAAACTGCAATGTGTATACTTAATGAGGCACCCTGTGGGGTGTGTGTGTGTCAGCCAACGGGTTGACACTAAAAAAAAAAAAAAAAAAACATTTGCCATATTCATTGATTTAATTACTCACGCAGCGGGTGTGCGAGTAAAATATGGCACAGTGTGTCGCAATTGTCTCGCTAATGTTTTTGCAAGCAACTCTGATTCTTAGGGGAGGAAAATGTGAAACAGGACATGTGAGAAATGAGTAAAAGAGAAATGAGGTCAGCAGTGAAGACATAGATTATTTACTTGTTGTCTTATTGGATTAGTCATGACTGTGACTTACAATATAGCAGCAATAGTATATCAATGTCTGGATATTTGATATATTTGATAGGCTTTGATTATATGAAATACAAACAATACTAAGTATGTTTTCTTTTTGTTTTTATAACAAGTCACATCCGGTTTGTGTGTATCAAATTCTCTGCAGAAATTTTTGCCCAAGATTGCCACCACTGCACACAAGGCAGAAATTGCTTGCAACGCAGTAGCACAGCGATTTAGTTTAGTTGCAATTTTGCATAGATTTAATTAGATGCCGTCAACAAAGATTTATTGAATAGAAGTGTGAAAAGGTGTAAAAAGTAAGTGTCACATAGGCAAAAGATTGAGCACAGCGATTGGTAGAATACATACATAAAAAAAAAATCTAGACTGACAGGTGCAGGATAATTACTCATTGCTTGCTACTAGGTCGACTAATTGGATTAAAAGTGGAATGAGTTGTGCTGCATATATGTACACAAATGTGACAGAATGAGTAAATATGCAATTTGCTTACTTAAAGACAAGCTGACAGTATAGAAAAGTAAGAAAAAATTTGATTTTGCACAGTAAGAAAACAAAGTAAGCAAATAACTTTGATAATTATATGAAAAATTTGTTGAGCTGATAAAAGCTTATAGTTCTTCAATTCAACTTAAATCTTAAGATTAATAAGAACTTGACAAATTTTTTTGCTGTCAACAGCTAAAATGTTTTTTAGCTTTCAGTATGACATCAAGCAAACTTCAAAATTTACAAAATCTTTGATAATAAATCTGAAAATTTCGAAAATTGCTTAAAGTTCCCTTAAAGCTTAAAACTCACTTTAAGCCCAATGCAAAATCTTAAGATTAATACACGCTTACACATAGATTATGAACTTTATTGATTGTGTTTTTTTTCTCTTTACGGTTTTCAGTGTGACAAATTACATTTGAGAATGCAAACGGTGTTTGACTGTGTGTGTTTGTGTGTGTGACTTTTACATTAAAAGTTTTGATTTTACAATTATATTTTTTGTCTAGTATTTTTGTTGCTGTGTTGTAATTTTATAGTGCTTGTTGTTGTTGTTGTTGTTCTTATTTGTTGTTGTAAATATTTATATTGTATATTTGTAATGCCAAAGGCTGAGCTTAGCAGTAATTTAATTTATTTATTTTAATATTTTTTTTATTTTATTTCTTTTTTCTTTGGTTTTTTTTTTATTATTTTATTAAATTTTTATTTAAAATTATTTAAAATACTGCTGTGAGCAGAGAAGCAAATAATGTAACTCATCTCTGTATTAATTTAAAAATTAAATAAATAAAAAATATAATTAGAGCTTAAAATAAAATTCTTAATCAATGAAAATACAACTACATTTAAACTTAGTAAAATTAATATAAAAAAATAAAATTCAAATATTAATCAGCAGCTGGCTAAAGAAAATATCACGTTCCAACTAAAATAGAGATTACAATTTTTTAACTGTTTTTTTTGTATGTGAGAACATTGATCGCTTAGTTGACCAATTGTTGGGCAACAGCTAATGCTGGTAATAAAATAGTTGCCATTATGGCTGCAAGATGTGCAGCACCATTGCAACGATCAGAGAGACAATCCTCACAAAATATTCTACGCACATTCTTCTCAGGGCTGGTCATATTGCAAAGCTCAACGGCATCCGATTTGTTGGTATAGTAACAGAAACGTTTGGTAATTATTTTGCCATTAGCTGAAGTAAGAAATAGAGAAATTTATTAATTATAATTAAAAGTCATACGACAAGTGTTTCTTACTCTCTTCAACAGTTTTGCGGCAAACGGGACGTTCATGATCTGAATTAATGCTGCTATTGCAGGTGCGTAATAGATTTATATTATGATCTTTAATTACATCCTTGGGTATATTGTCCTCTTGAAAGGTTACATCGCAAAAGTCTTCGGCGCCAATGGTATCTGAGCTACAATACCAGCACTGTAAAGGCGGTTGAACGTTGTGTGCTGTGTAAGAGAGAGATGGAGAAAGAGAGAGAGAAGGATAAAAACAACATCAATGAAATTCTTAACTGCTACTGCCAAAACTTTGCTTTGACCTCAATTTAAGATTTTTGTACAGCAAAAATAAAATAATTTCCATTCAGTTTGTTAGATACGACGACATAGCAAAATGTCTTGTCTTGTGGTTGACATCATCCACTCAGTGGCCCCCAAAAAAAAAAAAAAAAACCAAAGCCACGCCCATACTGCCCACATATCCAATGTTCGAACTATACTCTGCCGCTGCCGCCGCCGCCGCCACCAGCTAACAGTTATAGCAGACAATGAATTGTGCGTGAAACTAGTCAAAGCGGCGCCATCATTGAATTTTTATTACGTATACGCAGCGCAAAAAGTAATTGAAAATAAGCAAAAGAGAAAAAAACTTTTGCTTGAACGTGTCGTAATTCGTTTAGTTAACTAGGTTTAACAAAAGGACCAAAATTATTTTATATATATTATATATATATATGTATAATATGAACATGCAAATATCTTAACTGTTGTAGCTGTAAATTTTTCAAGTTTCTCTTGCCTCACTTTGAAAACTTTCATTTATATTTTATTTTATAAAAAAATATTTAATATTATAAAATTAAAAGAAATATATAAAAAATAAAAATATAAAAAAAAAATAAAAAAAATATATAAAAACTGTAAATATAATTATAAAAAAAATATAAAATTGAAAGAAATATATAAAATATAAAAATATAATAAAAAAAATTATAAAAAAAAATATATAAAAAAATATAAATATAATTATAATAATAAAATTGTATATAAATATATATAAAAAAAACAAAACAAAAATTTTTTTTAATTTAAATTTAAATTACATATATATAAAAATTTAAAAAAAATTTTTTTTTTTTATATATTTAAATTGAAATTACAGAAAATTTTTTTTATTTTTTTTATATATATGTAATTTAAATTTAAATTAAACAATTTTTTTTGTTTTTTTATATATATTTATATAACATTTTTATTTTATAATTTTATTTATATTTTTTTTATATTTTTTTTTATAATTTTTTATTATATTTTTATATTTTATTTTCAATTTTCAATCAACTTTCAATTTTATATTTTTTTTATTATATTTTATATTTTTTTTATTATATTTTATATTTTTTTTATTTTATTTTATATTTTTTTTACATTATATTTTAATGCTGCTTAAAATTATTTTAAAATATTTTTTTTTCAAGTGTAAAATTCGTATAGAAATTCTTCAACTATTTGTCTTCTCTCACAAATAGTTTCTTTAGTAAAATTTTGGTTCAGCTGATTTGTTGATTGATGCACATTTCACACTTGCTTTGAAAACTTTTTATATCATTTTAATTTTTTTTTTTTTTTTGTTTTTTTTGTTTGTTTATTTATGTTTTCTATTAAATTTGTTTTTAAATTCAATTTCAATTTTTTTTGCGTAAACATTGACTTAAAGAAAATCAAACATTGATGATGATGATGATGAAGAAGAAAACGATTAATAGTATTTTTAGCAATGATTCGCATTAAATTAATAACTAATGTGATTGTTGGCCGTTATGTGTAGTGTTAAAGCTCTTCGTCCACTTGAAAAAAAAAAACCACCTGCTGAGGGTGTGGTAAATAAAACAAAACAATATATGAAAATTGTATATTGCGTGTTTTGCTCACTGCGTGATTAGCTTATGAAAATTTTGAAGATCTTGATTTTTTTTTCACTCTTCTTTTGCATGTCAACAATTAAAATGATAGAAAGGTCAAAAAGAAAGTTTTGACCAAAACAGGGAAAAAAATTGTTAAGCAACTATAAACGAACCGTAAAATCTAATGTCAACATGCCAAAGTAAGTGTCGCATAGTGAAAACCTTGATATATGTCACGTCACGCCACGAACCGTAGACCGTAGACCGTGGACCGTGGACCGTGCCCTATGCTTAAGTTTTGAGGTTTGTCAAATATTGACGCTGTAAAACAATTTGCATTTCATTTAGAAAATTGTACACATAGCGACACGTGTATGCATAATATTAAATTACATTTTATTATATAATATAAAAATGTTGCAGAAGCTAAAGCTGCGGCTTGAAGTGAAAAATTTACAATGTAAGTTTAACGTCAGTAAAGCGAAGGTCATGCCTGTTAGCTGCCGTCTGCCCTTAGCATGACGTTGCCGCTTGTACTCTTTGACTGTAGAAAGTGCTAACTCTTATATTTACATATTGTGTATAGCTTGTTTATGGCAATTCTTGTGCTTCTTCTTGTTGTTCTTATTCTTTTTCCTATATGCAATGTCCGCCCACAAATGAAACTTGTATTTTCTAGTTTTAACCTTGTCCATGCTAGTTTTACTCACTTCCTTTTAAGCTGACGTGCAATTGCAGCTAATTTTGCTGAAGAAGCTAAACTAGTCTCCAGAGAGAGAAAACACAATAATATTATTATTGTTTCATTTTATTAGTAAGTGTGAGTAATTGATTGTTGCTAGCAAGCACAAGTCAAGGTCGCATCGTTTGCTGCTCACGCACTCAAGCAAACTACACTATGCTGCGTGTCAAATGATTGTTAGCGCTGCTTTAAGCTTAAGATTGAGTTAAAGATAAGTTACAAAATTGCATGCAGAGTATTTGATAGTCGTATACAAAAGTTTATATACTAAATCATTGCAATTGCCTTGAGGCCTTGCAAATTGAAGTGCAACGGAAGTTGTTACTCGTTTCGCTTTCTATGCAAATTTCTTTTTGCTGACTTCCTGCCTATTTTTGCAACCCTTAAGTTATAAATTTTCAAACATGTTACCAAAAAAAAGAGAGAAAAAAATGTAGCTGTCAAGCATAAATGTAAAAGTATAATAAAAGAATATTCATTGCATCATTTGATACGCATCGGAAATTTATTATTGCTTGCAATTAAGTAAAATTGCGATATAATGCGGGTCAAAGGGATGTCAAGCTCCTATATGAGCATAGTGTATAGTGTGTCGTGCGTTATGTATTCACTGAAGCATACATAAACTTATGTATCCTGTTACAAAACTGCTCAGCTAGCTTAGCAGACAAGCAACGCCTCTCTCTCTCTCTCTCTCTCTCTCTGCTCATTATCAATGTTCCAATGTATAAATTACGCAATTCATGCCAAGAAATTTTTGACAGCAGCCGCCCCGCTAACAAAGATAAAATGCTACTGCTCAATCCTCCCCACACACAGGCTTGGCTACATATTCAGGTCTGTGACATAGTTTCCACGCATCCCTCAAAAAAAAAAAAAAAATCAGTGCTGTGCGAGAGAGATGAGATTTGTGTTGTTGTTGTTGCTGTTGTTATCGCTGCTGGAAACTGGAGCAGACGACTTTCTGGCGCCAGTTTGACATGCGCACTAAATCAACAACAACAAAAATACTGATGCGCAATGGGGTCCTTGATGCTGTTATGCTTTTGCCTTTTTTTTTTTTTTTGATTCAATGCAAGCCAATTAGATAATTGCAGGACAAATAGAAAAAGCAAATCAAAAAAAAAAAAGAAAAAAAAAAACATACACAGACAATAGAAAATAAATTTGGCAAAGCAACAGAAGTTTTTTTTTTTTTTTGCTGTTGATTTTCAATTAAAATTCATTATAATTATAAAATTTTTATTTTATCAGTCATTAACGATGCTCAAATATTTTATATCTTTAAATTGAAGGTTGCATTTTTATAGCGACAAAACTATATAAAAATGTGTAAATTTTTCTTTTATTCTCTTTTGTATATAGCTTGGCAATATTTTAAATAAATAAAATTTCAATAGACATTTCAAAATATACAAAAAAAAACAAAAAAAAAACAACAACAAAAATACATCAACATTAGCAATTTTCAATTCAATTACTGCACAAAAACGTAAAACAAATCAACGGCATCAACTGTCATATTATGACATTTATATAGTATATATATAGTATATATATACATATCTATGATAAATATTATTAACTAGCACCAGGTGGAAAACAAGGTTTTTTTTTTATTTTGCAAAAAAAAAAAATTGACTGTACATTGACCTAAAGTTTGCGTGCGTGTGGCACACCAAATGGCGATGGCCTAAAGCCAAGCCCTTAAAATATAGAAAACTTAAAATCAATTTTCACTTCTTGTTTCGCGCTTTGTAAACAAGCAAAGAAAACTATAAGAATTTCCCGGAAAAGAAAAAATAAATTGTGCATATACTCTATAAATTCAATGTATGCCATAAAAATAATAAAAAAAAAGCAACATAAATTTATTTATAATTTAATAGCAAAAATTAATTTCCTAAAAAAATATTTAAAAAAATTTTAAGCGAAAATTATTATTTTAAATGCAAATATTGCCATTATTCATTATCAATTTTATGACATATATATATGCATATAGTCGTCTATATAGTAGACATCAAAAAAAATAAAATTTTTTTCCAAAATCAATAAGAAATTTCCATACATAGAATGTGAAATCATTGCAAATGTATTTTCACCGTTGAGTTATGAATATCAATTGTTTTTAGCTTATATTTTTTTTTTTTTACTATATTATATATTTTTATAGTTTTTTTTTTTTTTTTTTGCCCCTCAAGCTAAAGTAAACACCGCAAGAAAATCGTAAAAAAAAAAAAAAAAACTTGCCAAAAACCAAAGAAAAAAAACATACATAAACAATCTGAAAGGCAAAAGTGAAATGTTTTATTCATATGAAGTGATCGACATGCTACACCTGAGTCTCAGATTTTTGCTTTTGTTTTTTTCTCTTCGACTCTTTTTGGAACAATGAAAAGTGACCTTGTTGTGGTAGATGTAATTACACAATTTTTAAAATTATTCCACAATCCCAAACCCCCAAAAAAACAAAACAAAAAAACATGAAAGAGAGAGAGAAATATATATATATATATAATTTTGCTGTTTATGAATGCATGCAAGGCATGTGCATATTTTGCGATCTACCTGAACTCACCTCGAATATTGTAGGCGGTAGCCAAAAGACAGAATCCGGCTATGATAAATTTTATAGGTGCCGACATAGTTATGAGCTAGCAAGAATTATTATTATTATTATTATTATTGTGTGAGTCTGGAATGCTATCAAAAATGCACGTCGTATCAAGTTGATGACACAATGGCGCCGGTTATCCGCTAAAAAACAACAAAATAAACGAACGCACACACAAAAACAGCAAACCACACACCACAGTTGGTTTTTAATACAGATTCCTTTTTATGGCTTCTCTTTTGCTTCTATTGCTGCTACTGCTACGGCTACTGTTTTTGCTTCTGTTTTTTTGTTTTTTTATCCTGTGTATCCTGTGTCGCAACTCTTTGTATTGTAGAACTTTCTTATTATTTCAAAACTGCGCGCGATGCAAACGCTTGCTCGTCCAAGTAAGAACTGTGTGCGGCATAGCGAGCCTCTGGCTATGCTGCTATATTGCCAACAGCGACGTTAGCAGCGACGTTCACTGCGACAGCGACGCATGGCGCCGTTATATGCTGTCTCTGCTGATGATAATGATGACGTTTCCTGGGGATGCCCCCATGCTGCTGCCAAAGTCAGAGTCAGACTATCAATTGAGATACATAACATATATATTGTAGCATATTTACTTTTTGTTCTATGTGTATAATTATAGAGCACTTCAGTTCAATTGTTGAGGTTTATGATTTTTGTAATTTATTTTTAGCTAAATTTGTTGAAAAAAAATTTATAAATAAATTAAAAAAATTATCAAAAATTTCAAAGTTGCTAAAAATTTTTATTTTATTTTTATAATAATTTTTAATATTAATATTTAAAAAAAAACAATTGAAAATTATCTGCAATAAAAATTTAGCAAAGTCAACAAAAAACACAACTCTTCATATGGTCAGCCTAATGTATGGTGTGAAACTTGACTAAGCGAACAGCTAAAGCTTTTTGCTGGCTGCTATGAAATTGCTTTTGCGCAGTCTGTGCACAGGCTATGCTCAAGCAGCTGCCGTTATTATTTTGAATTGCTGAGTGTTTTTTTTTTTTTTGTAGTTTCACGTTACAGTTCAAGTTGCTGTTGACTTGAAGATGTTTATCATTTTACACTGTGTGCTTGCACATTATTCATAGAGCAGTGAGAGAGTGAGAGAGAGGGAGAGATGTGAGAGAGGAAGACCATAATATTGATATGTTTATTGCAGCGCACTGATGGCCAATTTTAAGTTATTAAATATTTTTTTTTTGTTCGATTGTTTTCAGATTTTAGTAAATTTATAAGCTGATGTCTATTATAAATAAGACTATCTGATGATATTGATTTATTTTTGGTATAAAAACGCATTAAACAAATGAATCAACTCATCAGCTGTATGATTCATGATATACAGACGCACTATGACACGTAAATTTTTGGCCAGTTGTAAACAGTATTTAACCAAATTTGGTAACACTCCCGACGAAATTGGGCAGTTGAGGCGCTGACACAAGTGTAAAACAAAAAAAAAATATATGATTTCATATGCAAATCTTGACATTAATCTATAGTATTAGACGGCAGTAGCTATAGTCATAAGCTTTTGGCTCCTCCTGCACTCCTTTGCACTGTATGACAAAAGCGTGAAATATGCAATATACGCTGCAGTGGCACGCACACCAAATGCGACAGCGTGTTCGAGAGGCGACGCCATCGACGCACTTGAAGTTGATTGGCGAACCGGGCCATGCCATGCCGTGCCGTGCCGCAAAGCTGAGCTGACAACAACGCAACAACAACAAAGAGTAATGCGCATACAGCGGATTAGGAGGTTAAATTGAAGCCTAAGCCTAAGCAATAAAAAGTCAAATCACATTATAAACTTGAACACGGGCGTCGGGTTTTTTTTTGGGTAAAGAGACAAACATAGAGACATACGATCGCTTTGGCTCTATAAACTATTGACAGCCAGCCTGGGGCCATCGGGGCGTATGCGTAACATTTACAAGCAAACCAAAACTGCCGAACAATGTCGATTTACAATATTTTTTTGCTATGCTACCTCACACACACATCATCCCTCAGCTCCCTCCATGATAAATGGCCAGTTTTATTGCATAAACTGTACGACATTTTCGCTAGGCACGTCATAAAAAAAACAAAAAAAAAAACAAAAAAAAAAACTTAAAAATTAAAAAAAAAAAAAAAAAATAGAAAGAAAAACAAACACGAATATAAATACATTGCATGCATGTAGTTAAAATATAAAAAAATAAACAAAATCAAATTGAAGCCGTGCTACAAGTTTAAATGGCCAAAACGTTAACGCGGCTAAGTTGCCACCCATTTTAATACCCTACAAAAGGTAAAAAAGGGTATATAAAAATTATGAAGAAAGTTTTCTAAGCAGCAAATATATTTTCAAATTTTTTTAAAATATTTTTCAAATTTTCTTTAAATAAAATTGCAATTAAAATTCAAAATAAATACAAATTAATTTTTTTAAATATTTTTTTTTCTCATAAAACATTACGCAGTATTTTTAAGTCTTACATATGCTGTAAAATTTTTTACTTAAAATTTTAAATATCTGACGGCTTTCGGTTTTCGTGCATGTGACAAATTTTTTTTTTATTTATGCTTGTTATTATTTGTATACGTTTTTAATTCAACGTAATAAAATAAACACGCCATAGGGCGTTATCTAAAAAAAAAAAATTACACCCACTTTTTGTTTGTGCTTTACTATCCTAAAGTTAAATATGTTATGGCTCTTAAAAATCAAATGCTCAATTAGCTTAGGTCAAAATGTCAGCACTGACATTGAGTTTTCTGCGTGGTTGGCAATTATCTTAGTAAAACTCTTAATAAGTAATAATAATAATAATAATCTGTGGGCAGAGACACAAATGAATTCATTTCCGTTCTGTTTTGTGACTCTGCCGTCGATCTACATTGAAGATGCACAAAACCACAAAAAGGCAACGAGTACAACAGCGAAGCATTTAATTTTACTTTAGTTTTTTTTTTTTTTTGTATCTTTTTGTATCTTTATGGCAAAATGACGTCACAATGTCAAGCGCAACCAAGTGAGACAATTACATTTGATTTGCTTATGGAAATTAAACAATTTAAAGTCTTATTTTATACACAGTAACCATAACTGCAGTAAAGACTACAGAAGGCATGAAAGATTTCATATAGTATAACTGCTGGAAGCTAACAATAGTTTCGATTGTCTCTGAACATCAAGATCGATCACTTTGATTACCTTATGATAATTAATCAGCGCTCAAATCTTCAAATTTGTTTGCCTAGTGAAAAAATTTAAAGCTTTGCCATTTTGTAGCTGTTGTTGATTAGTGTCTCGGTGACTGAGTATCTTATAGTCTGGCAAGCTGAATGCATACACTTTCTTACGCTTCTTATTGCTCGGCAGACAAACAATTTTATGCTTGGCATATAAATAATGAGCACAGCTGAAATTGCAAAATTTAAAAATTATATAAAAAAATATTAAAAAAAAAAAAAAATTTATTTTTTTATTTTATTTGTTTTTTGTCATATCAACTACTAAAATTTATTTGTATTTTATTACAACATAGTAATGTGTGTGTCTTCAAAATAAAGTTATAATATTACAAAGTGATGCATTTACTTATACATAGAACTGTCTGCATGTATGTGTGATAACCAATTTTTTTTTATATGTGTGTGTGTGTGTGTGAATGTGTGTGTTTTTTAATGTGTTTAGAATATAAGTAATTTTTAATTTTTTATTTTTTTTTTTTTTAATTATAATTTATTGATTGCTTAAGGCTGACCAAATGGAAACCTTTTTGTATTTTGCTTTCTACAGCTACATAACATTTTATATGCCTATAAGTTGTTCATTTGATTTGATTTCATTGTTATGATATATTTATATATATATTGATGTTTATATTGATAGCGAATGTGACTTGACATTGTGCATATTTTTTGTGAGATTTTGTGCGGGAGATTCATGCAGTCAAAATGATTTAAGAAATTTTTATAGAAAATTTCTAAATGCCAATTTTCATAAATTTGAAATTTTTGTTTAGTCAAATTAAGAAAGTTGTATTAATTTTCATTATTTTTTTCAATTTTGAACAATTCAGCTTTTGCATTTTGATGTGCAAATTTAAGTGCAGTCTCCTCCTCCTCCTCCTCCTACTTCTTCTTCTGCTCCATGGCCTGAATTGCCAAGCGCAATGTGTTTTCTTCATTTGCATAGTAGTTGCCTCAGTGTGGCAATCATTGGCAATACCAGCAGACCTAACCAAGCAGACATGCCACCAGCAGAATTGCAACCATCCGTAGTGCATGTACGACAGTAGATAGTCTTAATATACGATGATGTTGTATCCATTGCGCATTTGTCGGCTGGATCGTCAACATCCTCATAGAAACAGGAACGTGAAATAACACGCTTGCCATACACTGTAATGAAAAAAAAAAACAAAATGCCAAAATATAATAAAATTTAAGTTATTATTTTTCATTTCTAAAAAGAATTTTAATTAATAAATAAATGTATTTACTTAGTATATATACTAAACGTTACAGTAAGAAATGAAATATTTGCACATTAAATGTAATTTATGTGTCGAATCTGTTGTAGCGTGGGCATTGCGCGCTTTTCATACATACATACATATATATTCTGGTTTTGTTGTCACTTTTATGTCTATCTCAAAAAAAAAAGAAAAAAAAATAATGTTATTTCAAATGTCGTCCAAATTGTCGATCATGTGTTTGTATGCTGCTGGCTAATGGCCAACTAGCCAAATAGTTCAAGTATTAGGTAAGTGCAGCTGATGCAATGTACAAAAAGTCCAAACAAGTTAAAAGTTAATAAAAATAAAACAAATAAATTGTCAAATAAATTATTTCACAACAAAAACAAAAATATTTTTTTTTTTATTATTTGTAAATATTTTCTAAATATCTTTAATTATATTAAAAAAAAAAAATGAAATAATTTTTTAATTGTTTACAACTATATTTGCAAGAAATATTTCTTAGTAAATATTTTTCAATTTTATTCAATTATTTTCGCAAAATATTTTAAATATTTTTTTAATTATCTCTATAAATAGTTCAAGTATTAGGTAAGTGCAGCTGATGCAATGTACAAAAAGTCCAAACAAGTTAAAAGTTAATAAAAATAAAACAAATAAATTCTCAAATAAATTATTTCACAACAAAAACAAAAATATTTTTTTTTTAATTATTTGTAAATATTTTCTAAATAACTTTAATTATATTTAAAAAAAAAAATGAAATATTTTTTTAATTGTTTTTCACAACAAAAACAAAAATATTTTTTTTTTAATTATTTGTAAATATTTTCTAAATAACTTTAATTATATTTAAAAAAAAAAATGAAATATTTTTTTAATTGTTTACAACTATATTTGCAAGAAATATTTTTTTAATTTTATTCAATTATTTTCTCAAAATATTTTAAATATTTTTCTAATTATCTCTACATTTTTTTTTCAAATATTTTTTTTTTATTATTTGTGAATATTTTTCAAATTTATTTAATTATTGCTGAAAATTTTTAAATATTTTTGTTTAATTATGTGTAAATAGTTAACAAATGTTTTTAATTAGTTTGTCAAAAATATTTCATTTTAATTATTTTGTTTTTAATTATTTTTCTTTTTATTTTCTGCAAATATTATTTAACATAAATAATTTAAAAAAAATATAATAAAAATTTTAAATATAAAAATTAAATATAAAAATAAATATAATTATTTCTATAAAATTTTAATTATTTTCAATATTTTTAAAATATTTTTTCAGCTATTTCAGAATTTAAAATTAAATTAAAATAAAATTTTTAAAAATTTTCTTAATTCTAATTATAATTAATTCAAGTTTATTGAAGTGCAGTGAAAACTCTTTAAAGATTTTATGATAATAAAATCTTACATAATTTAAGTATTATTTTACTGAATTATAACTGTTATTGGTTTCGTAGGCAAAGCACAAACAGATCACAAACATTTAAAATAGGTTCAAGGCTTTTGCTGGCTGCATAGTCAACGTTTGCAACCTGAGCGACGCGTCGAACATTTGCCTGTTTCACCAGCCTATGCTTAGACTTAGGCTAGGCCAAGCCAGGCTTGACCAGGCCAGACCAGGCTAGGCCGGCGGTTTTGTAACAAAAAAACGCAATTGAAAATAAGGCCTGAGACTATGTGTAGAGAGGCTAGCTGGCAATATACACTGCCAAAAGTGAACACAAGAGCTCAGCAAAACGAGACAATTTGCAATCAGCAAACGGCAAATGAAAACCAGAAAAAAAAAATATCACAACAAATTGCGTTTTCTCATTGCGTGTGTGTGCAAGAACATACATAAAATAAAAATAAAACAAAAATCAGTTAAATATATATAAAAAAAAATAAAATAAATAAATAAATTGCAATAAAATGAAATAAAACTTTAAAAGCAAAACTCAAAAACTTGCGCGTTGTCCATTTTTGTGATTGGCTCCACAAAAACACAAACACTTGCAATGCTTTTAAGCAAGATAGCAACATTTGCTTAACTGACTAAGAGTGAGAGAGATAGATAAGCTGTTGAGCGAAAGAGAAGTACAATAAGTCTCTAATAAAATTGTTGACAATTGTCGCCTTATCACGGCCGCTATATCAAACAAGGCGCACAGAATGCAGTTTTTAGCTGCAGAGTCCAAAGAAAATTGCAAAAATTGTGCATACGCCGCGTGCGGCATGCCGAAGACCAAGTTTTAGTTGAAATTTTTTTATTTTGATTTTAATTTTATTTTATTTTATTTTTGGCTGCTGCTATTTTTTTTTTTGGAAATGTTGCATTGTGTCATAAATTTAAATTTTAATTAATTTAATTATTTATTGCTCGAAATTGTGCTTGGCAACATTTTTCACAGTATAAAAATTGCAATTGCAAAAAAAAAAAATAAATAAAAATAAAAAAATACAAAAAAAATAAAGAAAAATACAAAAAAAAACAAAAAAAAAATTTCAACGCAATTGGCCAAAAATAGTCAAAAAAATCGAAGACAGCTTTTTTTCGGTTTGGGGCAGAAATGCATGCAACAAGTTGCAAAATATTTGCACAGTGACGCACAGTGACAACTAAAATGCAACGCACATACGCATACGCATAATGTATACTGTATACTGTACACTGATAGCTAATTGCTTGGTCTGCCTGCCAGCCTGGTTGCCAGCCTGGCTGCCTGCCTGACTGTTTGAGTTTATGGAATTATGGAATACATTTTTAATTTGACATTTGCCAACGACGATCTCAGCCAGTCGTCGGCCTAAACTTCATAAGCAATTAATTTAACGGCATATAAATTGAGCAGCAACAACAACAACAACAACAATAATAATGCACATGGCAACAAATGACAAACAGCAACAAGAACAACTGCATCATCGCCTAGTTGCATTTTTCTCAGACATTTGGCTAACATTTGCCTCAGTCACTGTCTCTCTCTCTCTCTCTCTCTCTCTCTCTCTCTAGCTTTTGCTCCCCTGCTGCATGTCGCTTCCCCATAGCCTATAATTGAGCGCTTCACGCTGTGCAACAACTTAATTAATTTATATTTTTTTTTTTGTTTCTATTTTTTTTGTCTAGTTAAGTTTATTCGTTCATATTATATGCTCGCATCTGGTTGCTCATTACAGAGTCAGACTAAGTCACAGACTAAAACTAAGACTAAGACTGATACTAAGACTTAGACAGC
Organism: Zaprionus obscuricornis; assembly: GCA_037044475.1. Lineage (NCBI taxonomy): Eukaryota > Metazoa > Arthropoda > Insecta > Diptera > Drosophilidae > Zaprionus > Zaprionus obscuricornis. Next base: position 11,647 of record JBAMBR010002212.1, on the reverse strand, counting down.
AGACAAACTGCAGACTGTAAGACAGAAACTAAGACTTGCAACAGCAATTGAAAACAGAAAACAGAAAACTTGAGATTTTGCTGTTTGCAATTTTAATTGCCAAGCCGCAAATCTTTGCAAAATATTCGTAGCGCCAATTTGTAGAAGCTTGATTGCAAAAAAAAAAAAATTTAATGGTGTTCATTAATTGGCCATAAGAAATTGGCTAAAATGCTATATATGAATATATATAGTATACGACAACACGACTGGCGGCACTTGATCTCATGCTAATTGATAAGATTATGTGCGTATTATATTATAGTTTATTATATGGATTTAAATCCGATTAACGGCTAAGCAAATGAACTACAAAAAATATGATTACAAAAATAAAATATGACTAGAAAAAAAAAATATGACTAGAAAAAAAATTTAATCTAAAAAAAAAAACACAATTCTTTTTTTAGCTGTTTAAAAACACGTTAAATTAAATTATTTTATTTGCATAATTAATAAGCAATAATTTAATATTCTAATTTAATTTTAAAATATTTTTTTTATAATTTTAAAATATTTTTTTTTATAATTTTTTTCTATATTTTTTTTTATGTTTTTTTTAGCTATTTAAAAACACGTTAAATTAAATTATTTCATTTGCATAATTAATGAGCAATGAATTAATAATCTAATTTAATTTAAAATATTTTTTTTATAATTTTTTTCTATATTTTTTTTTTGTTTTTTTTTTTAAATTTTTTTGCATATATTTTTTTTCATTTTTAATGCAACAATTTTGCTGCACAAATGAAACAGAGCATAAACAATTTATAAAAGCAACAATAAAAACAGTTAACTGCATCGTAATTCTTCTGCTGTCGTTCAACAATTGTCAAGCTGATAACTGAATGCTAAAAAAAAAAAACAGAAAAAAAAAACTAAATTCAGATCAAAAGTCAGCGATACGCAACGCAACATTTGGCAAATTGGACAACATACAAAAATTTCAATTTCATTTTCCATTTTTTTTTTTATGCTATTTGCACTTTTGTTTGCCATTGTTGTTGTTATTGTTGTTGTGTTTGTTGCTTGTCAAATGCAAATGGCAACAAGCGGCACAATTTGCACTCGCCGCTGGCTGAATACAATAAAACTAAAATGTAGTCAAAGATCGACGACTATAGCACGAATATCACTCATACGCCGCATGTGTTGGCGTTTTCTCTATCTCTACACTCTTTGTGTTTATTGTCGTTTTTGTTGTTGTTGATATTTTTGTGTGTGCTCGCCACATAAATTTGCCGTAAATTAGCGGCACATGCAACTACTTCGACTTGGCTGCGGCTTGGCCTTACTGTGAGCTGGGCATGGGCCAAGTGTCGCCACTTGTGCTGTTTATTTGTTGCTGTTGTTACTCTTGTTACTGTTGCCACGCCTACAGTTAACGCCCAGCAGCTGCAGCTGTAGCTGTAGCGATCACTAGCAAATGTTTGCCCCTGTGGATTTGTATGCTGCACTTGTTGCCGACTTTGTCAGGCCAATAAATCTCAATCTTGTTTGACGCTTTGTGGCAGGCAACAACACGCGGCAGCCACGCGGGTGTGACTGCCACCACCGGTAGGTCTCTGTAACTCACAAAACAGAGCGCACAACAGTAACAGTAACAACAATGTGCCAACTGACAGTTTTAATAATTCGACTTTTTATAATTGTTTATATGCAAAGCTAAAAGAGAGAAAGGGAAAGAGAAAGAGAGAGAGAGAGAGTGCAAGCTTCTGCAACTTACCTTCTTGTACTAGTTTCTTGCATACGGGACGCGCATTCACAGACTTAACGCCAACGGAATAAGTACAGTTCACATAGCTCCAGTAACGCTGCTGATCTGAGATACCTTCTTGCTGAAAGGGATCATTGCAGAATTCACCATTCGAAACGTCTGTCGAACAGCGCCAGCAGCGTAGCACAGCTGAAGCTGCAAAAGTGAAAGAAAAGAAATGGAAAGTTGAATGTTTTATTTATAATAAAATATTTAAAAAAATAATTTAATATTATAAGAATAAAATTTATAAATAATATTTAATATTATATTGTATTCATAATAATAATAATAATTTTTTAATTATTTAAAATAAATAATATTTGAATATTAATATTAAAAATATAATTGGATATTATAAAAATATAATTTTTATATTATTCTATGTTAATGTTGAAAGTGTTTTAATTATTTTAAATAAATTTTTATAAAGAATTTTTTGTTAAAGATTTATAAAAATAATAAGTGTTATTAAATAGATTTAAATTGTATATTAAATATAATTATTATTAAATATTTAAATATAATATGTATAAATAATATATATAAACTTAAAAATAGATTTCAAATGCTATAAGATTTATTTATTTAATAATAAATTTATTAATTTATTTATTTATTTTTATTTTTAATAAAAAAAAATATTTTAATAAAAATAAATAGTTGATAATAAAAAATATCAAAAAAAAATATTTAATAATAATTTAAAAATATAAAATAATTATTTTCATATTTTTATTAAATATTTTTTTTTTATTAAATATTTTTTTTTTCATATTTTTATTAAATAATTTTTTTTATTTTCATATTTGTATTAAATATTTTTTTTTTATTTTCATATTTTTATTAAATATTTTTCTTTTATTTTCATATTTTTATTAAATAATTTTTTTTTATTTTCATATTTTTATTAAATATTTTTTTTTATTTTCATATTTTTATCAAATATTTTTCTTTTATTTTCATATTTTTATTAAATAATTTTTTTTATTTTCATATTTTTATTAAATAATTTTTTTATTTTCATATTTTTATTAAATATTTTTTTTTATTTTCATATTTTTATTAAATATTTTTCTTTTATTTTCATATTTTTATTAAAATTTTTTTTTTTATTTTCATATTTTTATTGAATATTTTTTTTTATTTTCATATTTTTATTAAATATTTTTTTAAAATTTTTTTATTTTCATATTTTTATTAAATATATTTTTTTTATTTTCATATTTTTATTAAATATATTTTTTTTATTTTCATATTTTTATTAAATATTTTTTTTAATATTTTTTTTATTTTTTTAATTATTTATTTTTATATATTTATTTTTATTATTATAATTTATAGCAAGTCATTTTCCTGTATTTCAATTTCACTTGCATTCGATAAAATAATTTTGCATAATGTAAACAGATTGAACAGTCATCTTTTAGCCCTTTTGCTGTGTCAATATATTCAAGTCACGTAGCTAAAAAAAAATAACGCAATTATAACTTATCGGCACATTCATTAAAAAACACTTTGTTAGCGAAGCGGCAAACTTATATAAGCGAAGAATTTATTAAGACATATTTGCTATTGATCGTAATTCGTATGCAACGTAGTGCAGCTATTTTTGCTGGATGATAATGATAATCATAAACAAAGTAAATAGTTTCAGCTCTAAAATGCAATCAAGCGATGATATTTTTGTTTTTGCCTTAAGCGTAGTATAAATAATGGCACATAATTCGCACAATTCAATGCATGCTGTGATTTTTACAGTGGCGGCAAAACTTTTGAAAAAAAAAAAGAAAAAAAAATTTGTTGCACAGTTGCTATTAATTAAAGACGGGAGCATTTTGTGTTTGAGTGAATTATGAGACAGTCTAGTGGAAAACTGCCTTATAAAAGTGTCAAAACTTTCGGCATTTGCGTTGTTTATGCGCACGATTAACCAACGAGCGTGCAAATAATTATTAAACATTTTATTTTGAAATTGAAAAATAGCTAAAAAAAAAAAAAAATTAAATAAAAAAGAAAATAATAATAATAGTAACTAACAAGTGGCAGCATGCAGCACAGCAGCGCTTAGAACACAATTTGTGGCATTGAGTGAAGTATCTGCGGACACTATGGACAGCGGATGTTGATGACGACAATAAAAAAAACTCGTTTATGGTGCCCAATTTAAACGTCAAAACGTTAACGTTCAGGTTAAATGCACTTAACCAACACTTTGAGGCGCGTTTTAATGAAAGCTTCGATAAGCAGCCAACGAGAAGGAATAGGCCTGGCTTTGCTCTACAAACTTGGCCTATGCCAAAGTGTACAACAAACGTGTTTCATTGCGGCAGCAACAGCAGCAGCAGCAAAAGCAACAGCAGCAACACAGTCACAGCGGCTTTAACCGAATTTGGCCATAAACAACAAACATAAACATTACAATTTGCTGTACTATTTGAAATGAAACGCACAAATGCTTACTTAAATATTCGCATTCGCATTCGCATTCGAAGTTGAAGTCGAAGTTAAAGTTGAAGTTGAAGTTGAAGTTGAAGTCGTTGTCCATTTCGTTATTTGCATTTTGAAAAATTATTATCATTTACAATATATTGAAATTAATTGACAGTCGAATTGTCAGATCATTGGCTAAATTGTTTATTTTCTTTCGTATACGCATACATTTATACAGTGGCAGTTTACTAATGGTAATGACTGTAATTGTATGCAACATGAAAATTGATATTGTAGACGCGCGCTTACTTTGCACAGTCGCACGTTTTATGTCAAATGTATTTTTTTTTTTGGCAGTTTCAAACAACGACCCAAAAAATATTTAGACACAAAGACACACGCACAGACATGCACAGTTATGTCTTTGAATGTTTATGTTTAGTTTTTTATTTTTTTAATTGTCGTAACTCTTTGTTCACAGTCTGTTAGGGGGAGTAATGTGATGAAGTTTGTAATTTAGGATCTGAACTATTGTAAACTATCAATATATTATATATTTAAATATTTTTATATTTTTATATTTTTATATTTTTATATTTTTATATTTTTATATTTTTATATTTTTATATTTTTATATTTTTATATTTTTATATTTTTATATTTTTATATTTTTATATTTTTATATTTTTATATTTTTATATTTTTATATTTTTATATTTTTATATTTTTATATTTTTATATTTTTATATTTTTATATTTTTATATTTTTATATTTTTATATTTTTATATTTTTATATTTTTATATTTTTATATTTTTATATTTTTATATTTTTATATTTTTATATTTTTATATTTTTATATTTTTATATTTTTATATTTTTATATTTTTATATTTTTATATTTTTATATTTTTATATTTTTATATTTTTATATTTTTATATTTTTATATTTTTATATTTTTATATTTTTATATTTTTATATTTTTATATTTTTATATTTTTATATTTTTATATTTTTATATTTTTATATTTTTATATTTTTATATTTTTATATTTTTATATTTTTATATTTTTATATTTTTATATTTTTATATTTTTATATTTTTATATTTTTATATTTTTATATTTTTATATTTTTATATTTTTATATTTTTATATTTTTATATTTTTATATTTTTATATTTTTATATTTTTATATTTTTATATTTTTATATTTTTATATTTTTATATTTTTATATTTTTATATTTTTATATTTTTATATGTTTTTATATTAAATATTATATATTTTCTGGCTAATATTGCAACTTTTCGATACTTTGTTAAGCTTCTTTCAAGAAATTGTTGACGTGTCTTATTGAATTTCTAATATGCAGCTGCAAATTTTCTTGGAAATTTATTACAGCTCGCATTTGTGCTAGATTAGCCTCCGCAATACTCCCTAAGCCTAAGCCTATATATACAAAACCCTACAATTAGCCCTACAAGCCAATTTTCAACAATTTTCTTTTGCCGTTCGCTTGACTAAATATATGCTGCGCCCATGTTATTATGCGAGTTGAATGCACTGCTTGCAGCCCTAAAGACTTTCATAACTGCAAGTACAACACAAGCATATATACCATATATATATATATATTTTAATACTATAGCTATAACTGCATATATGCAAAAGTCACCAACAATCAACAAACTGAAACTTGGACATGTGAGTTTCCCATACACACAGACATACGCATATGCTAAAGTTCACATGCAATTTCAGCATTAGCTTAGCTTGGATTTACTTTTATTTTGGAGTTGTGGGGCGGCAGCAGCAGCGAGCAGAGAGACGGACTTGCAAAGGGTTGCTTCTGCTGCTGCTGTTGGCGCTTAAAAGCTGTAAAAAATATGTGTTGATTATCAGCCAACTTTTAACTTTTGCTTCTACTTCTTCTTCATCTTCTCCCCTCAATCTCTACGCTATAAAGTTAAGCAAAGTTGCCGACATGTCGTAGCATATCTTAGCCATAAAAGCGACAACTTATGAGTGTGGTCCTAAATGTCATAGACATGGTTACGATAAGGGTAACCCCATGAAGCAACTGTACAGCTGCATACTACACTGACATGCAATCGCAAAAAGTTCATTCAACTGCAATAACAACTGCTGCTAACGACGACTTGTCGAATGTATTTGAAATAGTTTCGTATATTTGGCCTAAATGCTTGAATAATTAGACATGCATTATATATGGAAATCTAGTTTTAAAATTCAGCAAGCAAAATCATAGACTCAGTATTACAAAAATGACAAGTGGAATATTTAAGCACAAGTTTCAATCACTTTCAAATACGAAAAAAATGCTAAAGCATCAAACAAATCAACACACCTACAAAATGACAAAAAAAATAACAACAACAAAATTACTGAAAATTATAATGACTTTACACGTAACTAGTAACTAGTATAAAAAGCTAACAATATGTAATTTATATAACAATATGATGACTTATTGTCACACACCCATTTGTAGGGATATATGTGTGTGTGTGTGTGTGTGTTTGTGTTGACTCAACTTGACATTATAATGATTGCTCTGATTTGTATCTCAAGTAAATTGCACTTAAAGCCAATGACATGACACATGCATGACAATTCATATAGTTTTGTTCTTGTCTGTTGCTTTTTTTTTTTTTATAAGCAATTTGCAAACTAAATTGCTTTAATTATGCGACACTTTTAATTATTGTATATAATTAATTCAACAAAAAAAAATTTTGGTTGTGAAGAGCAAAAAAAAAAAAATTATATTTTGAGATCATCATTATGTTCATGTTGCATGTTGCACGTTGCATGTTATGTTGCCTATTAAGATAAAGTTTGTTTTCGTTTTTCGTTTTTTTTTGCAGTGATAGCAGCAGCAGCAGCAGCAGCAAAAAAAAAATAAACGTGCCTTCAAAATAACTGAAACTAAATCATTTCCTCTTTATTTTTTTTATTTTTCCTTTTTTGTTGTTTTTGTGCTTTTGGATTTGTGTTGTGGGTGCGACAAAGTATATAAACAATTACTTAATAGTAGGCACGAAAACTACTGCTAGACAACAAATGAGACTGCACAACGGAATGTATGTCAGTTTTGCTGAAAGACGTCAGTCTGAAGCTGTCCACAATGTTTACAGTTTTTTTTTTTTTTTTTTTTTTTATTGGGCTGCGTGTGACAAGCGGACACTGGCATTGCCTGAGCACTAGACTATACAAAAAAATAACAAAAATAAAACAGAAGTTGGCACAAGCTAAAAAAAAAAAAACAAAATAAAGTGGAGTAGGAACAGAACCAACACTCCCATATAAAAGTTCCAAAAAACATACATTAAATGTCAGTTGAAGAGATATGTATGACGACATCGACAGTGTGGGCGACAACAAAAAGGGCTTGTAGGTTTGATTACACTGAAACAAATTGTTTTAAATTGAGTTTTTAATTGAATTAAATTGAAAATATTTAGCTTAGTATTTTTTATGTATTTATCAATTGATGTTGCATTATCTTTCTAGCTAGTGAGCTGTATCTTTTGCTATCAATCTATTTATTCATATATGTATTATATATGTATGCATCTATTCATCTATTCATTTTTGCAGTGATTCGTATATTCGTCTTTATTCATTTATATTATTTATTAATATATTTATTCATCTACATATTCATATACATATTCATCAGAATTTATTTTCATTCATTTTTTTATTTTTTATTAATAATTTATATGCATTTATATAATATTAATTTCTATTCATCTATATTTATTTTTCTTCATCAAAATTTATCTTAGTTTTATTCAACTTTCATCTGTTTTTTCTTTATTTATTTATATTCATCTATATTCACTTTTATCTGTCTAAACTCATCTGTTTTTATCTCTATTTACTTTTATTCATTTAAATTAATTTTTATTCATTTTTATAAATTTTTATTCATTCCCATTCATTGTTATTCATCTACATCATTCATCTCAGTTTTATTCATTTATTTTCATCTCAGTTTTATTAATTTTTATTAATTTTTATTCATCTACTTTTATTTTTTTTAAATATATTCAGCAATATGCATTTGTATTCATGAATATTTATCTATACTCATCAATTTTCATCTCTATTTACTTTTATTCATTTCAATTAATTTTTATTCATTTTAATACATTTTTATTCATTTCTATTCATTGCTATTCATCTACATTCATCTCAGTTTTATTCATTAATATTCATCTCAGTTTTATTAATTTTTATTCATCTTTATTCATTTGCTTTTATTCATTTATATTCATCTGCTTTTATTTTTATTCATCTATGTTTATCTAAATTCATTTTTATTTTCTATATTTTTATATATTTATATTATTCATTTTTATTCATCTCAGTTTTATTAATTTTAATTCAGTTTTATTCATTTATATTCATCTGTTTTTATTCTTATTTATATATATTCATCAATATTCATTTTTATTTTCTATATTTTTATATATTTATTCTATTTTTTTATATTTTATAATTATATTTTATATTTTTATTCGTTAACATTTATTTTTATTCAATTATATTCATCTCAGTTTTATTAATTTTTATTCATTTTTTATTCATCTACTTTTATTTTTATTTAAATATATTCAGAAATATGCATCTGTATTTATGAATATTTATCTATATTCACTTTTATCTATCTATACTCAACTATTTTCATCTCTGTCTATTTTTATTCATTTAAAAATAATTTTTATTAATTTTTATTCACACTTATTCATTTCTATTCATCAACATTCATCTCAGTTTTATTCATTTATATTCATCTATTTTTATTTTTATTTATCTATATTCATCAATATTCATTTTTATTCATCTATATTCGTTTTTCATTCAACTGTATTCATTTTTATTCATCTAAACATTCATATTTACTCTTCTATCTATTTATCTATCTTTTCATCTATCTATTTATCTACATCTAGTTATCATTCATCTACCTATTCATCTACACACACATCATATTCATTCTTATTAACAAAATTTACTATTTCATTTTATTCATTTTCAATTTTATTCATTTTATTTCTCTCAGTGCAAAGCCCTACGCTTTAATTTATAAGAAAAAAAAGAAAAAAAAACGCCAACACGCTTTTCTCACAATTAAAGCTAAAAGTATTTCAACATTTTGTAAATAAAGAAAATTGATCTAGTTTATGTTTGTGTTTCAATTGTATTAAATGCAAGGCATTTATTGTGCATTTTAATCAATTTAAATGACAGAATTTTCTTCTTCTATTAAACTGCGCAAAATTGATGTCAGTGCAATTGTCTCAGTTCGTTAAGAATATGGCACAACATACGTGAACACATACACACACACACACACACACATAAAGATAAATAAGTAATGTGCTATTTATGTATAAATAAAAAAATTTTCTTTTCACTTTTTAAGGTCATGAAAATATTTTTCCAAACACACACAGCGCACAAGCATCTTGATGATGTTCTGTTGATGACTATGGTCTCTGTTCTCTGTGAACTGCAGTCTGTGCATGTGTTTGATGTATAAAAATAAATATAAAAAATAAAATAAAATAGACAAGTGTATAAATCATTGAAGCATCTGCCATATGCACTGCATATGGCAGATGCTTATGCACTTTAGGCAATGTTAAGTATACGCCCGTTAGGACAGCTCAACACTATCTGTATGTCAGTTTTGAAGGCTGCAATTCTCAATGTTTTGCTTTGTGTTGAGTGCAAAAATACTTAATAACAATAGCCTGCAATGATAATGTAAAGTAGACAATGAATATAAGCAGCTTATCATTTTGAGGTCAGCTGCTGTGTATTTCAGATTTCTGATTAATTATTGTATTAAAAAATAGATGCATAATTAATATTCTATGCATTTTTTTTTCTTTTGAGATGTTGTTGCTACGTGACTTTTAAAGACAACTTAATATTTTTTTTTTATACTCGACATTTGGTTCACTGAACTTACAGTGACTGCAATACAATTACACACACACACACTTAATTAGCGTGCCATTTGATGCAAGTGCACGGCACAGGATATGAGAGCTCGAGGCAACTTACCTGCATTAAGAATACAATGTTAGGGTAAATGACCCCAACAGCAGCACACATGTGGCATAGGGCGACATAGGGGCAATAATTGTCATACAACTTGCTTGCTGTTTCTCTATCTTGTTGCAAATTTTCTTTTCTTTTTTTTTGTTTTTTCTGAATACACAAAAATCTTTGTTGCTTGAAATATTTCAAACACAGATTTTTTTTTATTTCACTTATTTTTTCTTTATTTCAATTTTTTTTTGTGCACTTCTTAGAGTTGTAAAATTTTATGGCGTAATATTACGATGGAGGGAAAAAATAAACTATAGAAAAAAAAACTATTGCTCAACTTGAAGTCGACTGTATATATATATATATATTTTAGCTTGAAGATGTCGAGCAACACACGCATGCGACGCGTTGACAAACTGAATGCGAACTGAATCGAAAACTGAAAAACGAAAATGCGCCACAAGTCGAGACCAGCAGCCAAAACCTCAAACACGAAACAACGAACCAATAACAAAACGAATACATATAAGCAAGAGAATATGAGAGGGAGAGAATAAGAGTGAGAGAGAGATAGATCGTTCAATGTATAGTGTTTCAATGAGATTGAAACAAGAATTGAACACAACACACAATTGAAAGCGCTATAAAGCTAAAGCGACTGCGACAGTGAGTGAGAGAGACAGTGAGTGACGGAGAGAGAGAGAGAAGGAATAGCAGTTGAAGTGAAATACAAAAGATACGCATCAAGAACTTGAAGTGTCGTTTGGTTTTTATATTGAAGTTGGTTTTATTTATATGGGATTGGGTGAGGAGCTGGTTAACCACTTTGCTTTAGCAGCGTTGCAGCTTCTAATGGTTGCCACTAAAAAAAAAAAAATAAAAACTAAAACACTTGCAGTTTCTATGCACTGCACAGTGCTGCAAATAATTAAGCAAACTTGAAAAAAAAATTTTTAAATATTTAATAAAAAATTTTCGAAATTTCAATTTTTCAACATTTTTTTCGAAAATTAAAAAATTTAAAAAAAAAAAAAAAACTTTTGCATGTGTATTTGTACCACTGTGCAGTATGCAACATAGCGTTTTCTTGCACCATTGACACTTAATGACACTAAATATTTAATTTGAAATTTTCGAAATTTAAATTTTTCAACATTTTTTTCGCATGCAGACGAAAATTAAAAAATTTAAAAAAGTAAAAAAATTTTGCATGTGTATGTGTACCACTGTGCAGTATGCATAGCGTTTTCTTGCAGCATTGACGCTTAATGACACTTGCAGTCTATCTCTCTCTCTCTCTCTCTCTCTCTGTTTCTCTCAACGTCTCT
>JBAMBR010002211.1:0-50358 GCA_037044475.1 Zaprionus obscuricornis | reverse complement strand
ACTAAATCAATGTCACGTATGTACGTATGTATATGGTATATATAATATTAGTAAAAACTTACCCAATATGGCGCGCAAATGTCCTTCGAGTGTCTGCAGAATTGTCAATTTGATCTCCTTGACGCTCTTGCCCAGAAATTGTTCACTGGCTGTGCCCAGTAGCTCGTCGGCCTGATGATGAAAATAATAAACATTCATCATCTATGTAGTGTGTGTGCGTGTGTATGTGTATGTGTGTGTGTATGTGTGTGTGTGTATGTGTATGTAAGTGAGTGTGCATGTATGTGTGTGAGTATAATCGTTTTTGGGATTTGATTGGAATTTGATGTTTGTATTTATGTTTTTATTGGAGTGGAGTGGTATTTTTTGTAGTATTTTGGTATGGTATTTTTTTTTTTTTTTGGTATTTTTGGTATTTTTTGTTTGGTATTGGTTGATCAACACACAGCACAGAAATACAAAGAATGAGTAAGTGAGAGAGAGAGAGAGAGAGAGAGATAGAGAGAGAGAGAGAAATAGAAAGACAAAGACAGAATGAGAGAGAAAGAGACAGAGAGAGTGAGAGATAGAAAGAGAGAGCAACAGAGCAGGCCAACACAGCCAGAAGCCAGAAGAAGTTGACAATCCAAAAGCCACAGCCAAAAAACACATGAGGAATTTTTTTTTGTTTTTTTTTTTTTTTTGATTATTGGATAATGTGAATAAATTTTGAATATGTTTTGAGTAATTGTTGTTTTTATTGTTGTAATATTTGTTGTTGTTGTAATAAAAGCACACACACACACACACGCACAGACGCGCGCATACAAACGCAACACAAGTTTAACAGTTGTTGAGTAACAGTAAGAAGTAACGTTATAAGTAGCAGTTAACAGTAACAGTTAGCAGTAACAGTTAACAGTTAATAGTTAACAATTAATAGTTAACAATTAACAGTTAACAATTAACAGTTAACAGTTAGCAGAAACAATTAACAGTTAGCAGTATAAGTTATAGTAACAGTAGCAGTAACAGTAACATGAACGGTTAGTAACAGTAACAGTAATGGTAACAGTATGAGTAACAGTAACAGTAACAGTAACAGTAACATTAACATTAGCAGACGTTTAGCAGTAGGCGCAATTCATTCAAATGATGTTTTTTTTTTTTTTTTTTTTTTTGGATTAATTTTGATTAGTTTACAATTTACAATTATTTTTTTTTTTTTGTTTTTGTTTTTATTATAAAATTTAAATTTGTTTGATGAGTCGATATTGATATTGATTGGAGTTGATTGTTATTTTGATTTTTTTAGTTTAATTTTTATATATATATATTTGTTTGTTTTTTTTTTGAATTAGAGTTGAAGTTGGAGTTGAAGTTGAGTTGATTTTTGGAGTTGAGTCGAACGATCGAGCGCAGGGTGTAAGTATGTGGTAAAAAAAGAAAGTAGAGAGAGAGAGAGAGAAGGTAAAAAAACACACAAATGTCAACAAATTGTTTTCTTTTTCTTAATATTTTTTTTTTTTTTTTTTTTTTTAATTATTTCAACTTGATTATTGATTATAATGTTTAAAATGTACGTAGCTCGATTTGATACAACAAAAAAAAAAAAAAAAAAAATTAATAATAATTGTTTAGATAATTTTTTCACTACAATGAATGAAGTGAGGAAGTTGTGCTAAAAGTACGCTAAAAGAAGTATTCGAATGTGCCAAATATCATAAATCATAAACATCAAACAACAAACAAAATACAAAAATACACAAAAAACACAAAAACAATAGAAATATAAATATAATAATAAAACATGCAAGCAAATAATGAAAAATTATTCGTAATCGACAGCTAAAATCAAGTATTTAAATTTTCATTTTTATTTTTTTCATTCAGCTTTAGATACGATTCGTTATGATTCGTTTCGATTTTATACGCAATTTGTGAGTGTTTTGTAGTTAATTATGTGTGAATGTCACGTGTCACAAAGTCACGAAGTCACGTGTCACGTGTCACATGAGTGTGCTATGGTGCAAAAATTACATTCCAAATTATTAGTTATACACATACAGAGAGAGAGAGAGAGAGAGAGAGTGAGAGAGAGCAAGAAAAGCATCAACGATATGAAGACGACAAAGCAGACAAATTAAAGCGGACATGGAAATGTTGATCAACTCAATGATTAAATGGATTTCGATATATATATATATATATATATATTCTATATGCTATAGAAAATTGTATATATATTAATAGTAGAGAGCCAATTCATCATTTTCTTCTTTCTTTCTTTCCTTCTTTCTTTCTATTATTATTGATACGAAAAAGCGTAACAAATAAATTCAAAAGATCGAAAAGAAATCAATAATGAAAAAAGAAAATAAAGCACAAATGAAATAAACGTACCTCGTCGTTAGCATAATCTTGATTTTTATACGAAGATGACTGTAATCATGAAATGAAATAATTGGGTAAGAAAATAATTTCGAAATATGATGAATAATGTTTGAGGAAAATCAAATTTATAAATTATAAAAGACAAGAAAAAGTAAAAAAAAAAAAAAAACAAATAAAATTGTTGTATGTGTCAGATTCAAAATAAGTTACACATGTAGATCGAAGATAAAACATAAACTAAAAAGTAAAATTATCTTCGATAAAGCCGAAGATTTTATACCCTTGCAGGCATAAATGAAAGTCAACTTTATTATGATGCTGCAAGTTTCAGTCGGATAGCTTTCCAAAAAAAAACATCCAAAAAAGTTTTTTATATAAAAATTGCTTTTTCGATCGAATTTTCCTATAACAGCAATATTATATAGTTATATAATTTAGACCAAATTTCGACCAAAGTTATCACTAAGCTCAAATATTTTAAGTGTCGGCTGAATAGCTTTAAAAACTAAAAAGTTTATCATACAAAAACCAATTGTTCCTATAGCAACAATATGATATAGTGATCCGATACGCCCAATTCCGGATACATAAATACAACTTCTAGCCGTCGGGAATATATATGTCAAAATTTGAAAACTGTTATTGATACTGATAAATATACCCCCTGCAAGGGTAAAAAAGAAATAAATTATATATTGTATGATATGTACGAATACTATATGTAACTATATATGTGAATGATTCGGAACTATAAGATAAGTGAGTTTTTAACATAAATCTGATTGATTTAAATAATTTGTTTGATCATTTCATATCGAATATCGATTATTATTATTATCGAAAATATGTTATATTAGTTACAACTTAAAATATGTATACATATATTATATATGTATATGCATATGTCTGAGTGTGTGTGAGAGCGTGTGAATGAATCATTTTGAGTGCGTGTGTGTGTGCAAAAAGTGATATTTGAATCACATTTACTTGTGATTTTCTGTGAATATATCAAGTGCAAATTGATTTTATTATTATATATATATAGTATATAAATTGCATTTATTCATTCGGTATTATTCATATTATTTGAATGCATTCGAAAATGATTTTATTGCGCATCCAAATGCATTTGAAATTTCTGTTACTGCAATGCTAAGAAATAATATAGAAAAAAATGTTTGTGAATAAATGAATTGAGTCAAGTTTTATTCATTTTGAATACTTCAAATTTAGGCAAAGCTTAGGCAATATTCAAACTTGTGAATGCTCATCGAGTCACACAGTAATTGAATTGATTGCTCATTAAAAGCATACTACTTATAGTGCACACACACACATACATACACTTTATACACACACGCAAACAGATAAAGAGAAAGCATCATTAGATAGTTCGGACATACTTTGAAGAGTTTGGATTTCCACAGGACACCCAACTATACGTATAGAAAATTTTCTTTTATCTCAGATTTCGAAGTATAGACAGAGCACAGACAGAAAGAGAGAGAGAGAGAGAGATCGAGAGAGAATAAGGGAACGAGCATCGATACACCTCGGGAGAATGTTAGAATCAAGAATTGTCACAGGACTTTCTGTCACATAGGTGTTTTTCATATGGTGCTGAGATTTTGGATGAGAAATACTCAACGCTCAGGCGCAGATAAAAAGGAATAGAAAGAGAGTATCGATAGATTGTGCCGATCAAGTTCCTATACGAAAATTCAAGCTCCAAGGGAATTCGAAAATCCAAGAGAATAAAATAAAATCCAAGCTAATATATTTCCACAGATAAAGACTCCATTGGACTCTCTGCTATAGGAACTTGTCGTGATAGTAGGGGATATTTCCACAGACATTCCAACTATTTAGAAGTATTTCTCTTCGGCATAATGTAAGCTCCATGCAGTTGAGCTTTCGGATCATAAAACTCAACACACAAGACACACTCAAAAACACACACACACGCACACACACATGCATACACATACATATACACAGGTACAGCAGCTGAGCATGTGTGAAAGTTGTGAACTAAGGAACTAAAGAACTTTGCACGAATTGATAATCTACACTTAACTCTACACTTACTTTTGTTCGTTCAGATCTAAGGCGCTTGCAAGGCTATATATAATTAATTTTAATAATTTTTTTTTTTTAAATTGAATTAAAAACAAAAATAATTAAATCGACAATATACAAAAAAAAAGAAAAAAAAAAAAAAAATACTTTATACTAGAAATACTATAAAAAATTTGGATATGTAAAATAGATAAATATATATATTAATATAGATTTAAATTTTTTTTTTGTTATTGGGGAGAGGAGTAGAAATTGAAAGCCAAATTTCAGACGCTCTACGTTGCAACCAAAATGCATGCCGATTACTATATGTATGATATATATGTATATAAAAGTTAATTTATCAGATATGTAATAATACTATATAGATATAGATAATTAGATAAATATAGATAATTATATATGTATATATAGATGTATATAAATAGTTAGATAAATCTCTATTAATAATTTCAATTTAAAGCTACAGAAAACTAAAAAAAAAAAATTGCATACGAGAAAAAAACGAAAAAACTGAAGGCTTGAAAATTACTTGTTGATAACTTTTGATATAAATGTATTATGTTACGGGGTCGGGGCGGGGCTAGGGTCATGGGGGGAGTGGATTTGCGGGGGTAGCTGAATTGTGGTAATTTGATTAAAACAAAAGAACACAAAAAAAAACAAAAAAAAAAGAAAAGAGAATAAAAAATTGAAAAAATCAAATCGAAGCCGGGCCACATACCTTCATGATCTTGCATTGTGCGACACCCGTTACGGTTAATGGAACACCCTGTGCAGTTTCAACATTCTCGCACATTGGATTCAATGTCATCACATTAAGGGAGAGACGTTGCACATCTGTTACCAGCCACCAGGCCCATGCCCAGCCGCCTACAATTGTACGCTTCTTCGTTGAGCCGCAGCAGCCACCTATTAAAATGTGTGTGAAAGAGACAGAAAGAGAGAGAGAGAGAAAGAGAGAGAGAGAGAGCAATAAGTTAATTGCAAAAATTTACATTTAAATTAAGAGAGAAAAAAAAAATAGATTTAAATATTTAGTCAAAAAAAGGTCGCCAAATATTAATTTTTTTTTATTTTTTTTTTTATTTTTTTTTTTTTAGCTATTTTCCCGTTACAAGATTAATTTGCATTTTTAGCTATTTAGCTATTCATTGGCCGCATTTGCTGTGCTGTTGATGTCATTATGAATTGGCCAGCACGGATTGAGAATTAGATTTGTTTGTGTGCATGAAATGGGCCATAGATGACCCACAAATATATTTTGAAGTCGCATGGAAAAACGCATTACTTGGCAACGGTGACGATGACGGCAGCGTCGACAGCGGCGTCGGCGTAAAGCTGTCACGCTTATACAGTAAGAGTGAAAGCATTTCGTTGCCTGTCTGTACATCTGTCCATGCGACTATATTTATGTGTGTGTGTGTATGTGTCTGTGTATTGGCTACGTGCCGGCAAACACGTCAAAGCGTCAAAATGATTTATTTACTGTTTTTGTTGTTGTTGTTGTTGTACAACACAAAGTGCTTGTCATTTGTTGACAATTAAAGCAGGAAGCAATTGGCCATTTGAGGTGACAGCTAACGGTGCTCTGGCCCAACGTACATACTTACTTACTACAACTACAGTTTGGCCCACGAACTGTTCTTCACTCTGCTTACCCCACAAAAAACGCACAAAACAACAACAGCTGCGCAGACGCAGACAGTGCTGCTTACTGTTAAAATCGTACTCGCAAGTCTCTTTCTCTCTCTCTCTCTCTCACTGTGTGTGTGTCTGCACATGTGAGAAAGGGAGTTCGCAGAGAGCAAGCTAAAAGACAGTCAGTGAGTGAGTGAATGTATGTGTGAGAGAGAGAAAGACTTGAAGTAGCAATTTCTAGTTGTAAACTCCGCTTTTTTTTTTTTTTTTTGGTTTGTTTTGTCTGTTGCTCTCTTCTTAGCAATCAGTTGGCCAACGAACGTCGCAGTGCGCGGCCGCAGAAAGCGCACACACAGTAGAAGAAAGTGTGAAAGAAAGCATAAACAAGACAAGACAAGAAGAAAATTCAAGCTTTTGCCGTAAGCAACGTAAACTATTAATCAAATAGACGGCAAAAAACAAAACATTATTTCAATCATTTTGCACAGTAGTTCAAATCGACTCATAAAGTGAGTAAAAAGCAAAACAAATATATAAATAAACAAAAATATTTGTATAAGTATATATATATATATATATATATGCATGTATATAATATATATATATTTACTCGATAAACAAAATAACAATGCAAAAAGTGTGCCAACGGCAAGAAGAAATCAAATCAAAGTCAACAACAATGCAAACACAATAGCAGCAAAAGCAGCCGTTGACAGTCGACTGACTGCAAAAGCAGCCGTTGACTGCGACAGCGGCAGCGGCAGCGACGATGACAGCAAAATAAGCAAGAGAATAAGAATGAGCACAAAATTACTACTTCAGAAGTCACAACGTCAACGCATGCGTAACCGCGACGCCTACGCAGGAAGAGCGATACACACAGAGAGAGAGAGAGAAGCTTTCTCAACGAAAGTGATTCATAAATAGTTTCGTTCAGTATTGTTGTTATTGTTGTTGTCGGCTGCTAAACGTTCATTTCGCATGCGTGCGTGCGTGCGTGCCTGTGTGAGTGTGAGTGTGTTATGCATTTCTCTCTCTTAATTATTATTTGTCCGCCGCATATGTATTAAGCGCCTATTCGCAGCTGCGTTGGCGTCAGCGTTAGCATCGACATCAACATCGTTTAAAAAGCTACGACTGACGTTTGCTGTTGCTGTTTCAGCTTCTCTTGGTACCTTGAACTTGAGAAGCGTAGCGCACATTCAACTCGTCGCAGCGCAGCAACCAGTTTGCAATAACAACAACAATAACGACAACAACAGCAGCAGCAGCAGCTGCAGTTGCAGTAGTAGCAGCGACAACAACAAGTTTTGTAATTGCAAATAATAACAACAAATCTGCTAACAAATCGGCTATTGGTCCAGGCAGCAGTTATGCAAAGTCAGCGACAGGAAATGTTTTCGGCAAGCAGCAGCAGAAGCGGCAGCATTCTCCAAGCAAATCGATAGGCACCGGTATTTGCATAGGGCGTGGCAATAAACTGGTTGTTGCTGCACACACATACATAGACACATACAGAGATACTTGTCTGCCAGTACTTAGAAACAATTGTTGCATGACTTTCTGGTCAGAAATAATGAGAGAGAAATGCTGCCTCATAGAGTTCACAATTGTTGTTAAATTTTATAATAGATTTCACTTTCCAATTCTCTTCACCAGCGCAACTCTTCACACATTCACCTTATACATACATCCCTCCCACTCACACTTACACTCACACGCATACACAAAAAAAAAAAAACACGTGCAAAGTCATCTGATGCAGCAGCAGCAGCAGCAGCGCAGCAGCGTATTGAATTTTATTTCAACTGCATGCGAGAAACAAAAGCTTGTTTACCGTTTACTGTTTACTGTTTGCTGTTTGCTTTGAGCAGGCATCGCTGGCTAAGAGCTCAACAAACTTTTAAGTGACTTTTGTTATGTGCAGCGTGCACGCTCGTTAAAGTGAATGTTCGCTTCAACGTTACGTTTGAAATTTGACGAAAGCTAAATTAAAAAAAAAAAAAATTTGAAATTCAATTAGAACAAAAATTTCTTTTCCGTTTCTTTTTAAGAATGTGCAAAATTTTTCTTTTGTATTATTAAAAGAGCTTTAAAAGCTTTTCGACAACCAAGCCTACGTGAGAGCTTTATGTAACGGTTAAATTGTTATAAAACGCTTAGAACAGTTTGTCACATTACGACAAAAACTGAGAAACACACTGAGAGCCATAAAATCGCGTACAAAGACTACGGCGAAAATTGCGATCACAATGTTTGATAAGACATGAAAAATGTCGTCAGACATTTTGGTTGTCGTGTCGACGTTATACACGTTGTACACATGGATCAAGTTTCGTGTACTTAAAAATGTTGAGCGAATGCAAGTTACGAAATGTTCGAAGACTGAATTTGACCGAGATTCGTGATCGTAATGTTGAAATGCGTGGAAAAGTATCGTTCGTGTGTTCATGTTGTCCCTTTAATAGTGAAGCGATCACCTAATCCAACTTTATATATATATACATATATATATATAAATATATATACATGTCTATATGTATAGTATATATCTGTAACTGTAACTGCTGTCAAGTCTAATCAATGTTTTGTATCTTTTTGCAGACACGTGACATCCGTCTTGGAAGATCGCCATCGATCATTTGATCAGTTTGTAAACAGTAAACAGTTAACAGTGAACAATAAACTGTTCAACGAAATTCAACAATGAGCTCTGCAATTGTGGGCGCTGCTTCGGCAATTGGGGGCGCGGTAACGGCAGCGACTAGCAATAGTTGGTTTATACCAATGCTAATGGCAGCGGTTGCATATTTTCAATATGAAGAGATTATGGATCCTGAATCAAAACCAAGCGATGTACCCAGTGATGATATCTTAGATCATTATGATTTTATAGTAATAGGTGCCGGTTCGGCCGGTGCTGTGGTTGCCAATCGTTTAACTGAAGTTGAAAATTGGAATGTACTTTTATTGGAGGCTGGCGGTGATGAGACTGAATTAACCGATGTACCACTAATGGCCGGATATCTACAATTATCGAAAATTGATTGGCAATATAAGACAGAACCATCTGGTACTGCTTGTCTAGGTATGCTCTATCATTCTACTCTATTCCGTTTTTACCATCTAATAATTTCTTTTTTTTTGTTTTCCTTTAAATGCAGCTATGCAAGGCGGACGCTGCAATTGGCCAAGAGGTAAAGTCCTTGGAGGATCAAGTGTATTAAATTATATGCTATATTTGAGAGGATCAAAGCATGACTATGACAATTGGGAGGCAATGGGTAATCCTGGTTGGTCATATCGCGATGCATTGTACTATTTTAAGAAATCGGAGGATAATACAAATCCATATTTGGCCAGTACACCATATCATGCAACGGGCGGTTATCTAACTGTCGGCGAGGCACCATATCATACACCATTGGCAGCAAGTTTTGTTGAAGCGGGTGTCGAAATGGGCTACGATAATCGTGATTTGAATGGCGAAAAAATGACTGGATTTATGATAGCACAAGGCACTACACGACGTGGTTCACGCTGTTCTACATCCAAAGCATTCCTGCGACCAGCACGATTACGTTCAAATTTGCACATTTCAATGAATTCGCATGTAACTCGCATTATGATTGATCCTGTGAGTAAATTGGCTTTTGGCGTTGAATTTGTCAAGGATCAAAAGTTATATCATGTACGTGCCACCAAGGAAGTTGTACTATCTGGCGGTTCTGTCAACAGTCCTCAACTGTTAATGTTAAGCGGTGTCGGACCACGCAAGCAACTTAATAAACATCGTATTCCCGTTATTAAGGAATTAAGTGTTGGTGAAAATCTACAGGATCATATTGGCCTTGGTGGCCTTACATTTTTGGTTAATCAACCAGTATCGATTGTTGAAAATCGTTTCCATACAATGTCAACGGTATTGCAATATGCTGTTTTTGGCCAGGGACCACTTACAATACTTGGCGGCGTTGAGGGTTTGGCGTATGTAAATACCAAATATGCCAATAGTTCACTTGATTGGCCAGATATTGAATTTCATTTTGTATCGGGATCAACCAACTCCGATGGAGGATCACAATTGCGCAAGGCACATGGACTTACGGATGCTTTCTATCGTTCAGTATTTGAACCAATTAATAATCGTGATGCATGGAGTATTATTCCAATGTTATTACGTCCACGCAGCATTGGCAGTATTAGACTACGAAGTAGTAATCCTTTTGATTATCCTTATATATTTCCCAATTATTTATCCGATGATTTTGATATGAAAACACTTATAGAAGGTGTTAAAATCGCCGTTGCCTTGTCACGAACAAAGGCAATGCAACGCTTTGGCACAAGGCTATCAAATATACGTTGGCCTGGTTGTGATCAGTTGCCACCATTTACGGATGCCTACTGGGAGTGCATGATACGCAGATATACATCGACAATCTATCATCCAGTTGGTACATGTAAAATGGCACCGTACTGGGATAAGGATGCCGTCGTTGATGCAAAGCTAAGAGTGTATGGTATACGAGGATTACGTGTAATCGATGCCAGTATCATGCCTAAATTGGTATCCGCCAATACAAATGCACCAGTGATTATGATTGCTGAGAAGGGTAGCGATATGATAAAAGAATTCTGGATAAAAAATACAATAGTCTGAATTCTGAATAATTGTCGAATGGTTGTGTGTGTGAGTGTGTGTATGAATACCAAAGTATGAGTGTGAATGTGAGTTGGGTTCGAATGAAATGTCTGAGTGTAATTTGTAATATTTTTTTTTGGGAGGGTTTTGAAAACTGTCTGTGCTCTTTAGACTTAACGAATGCATCTTCCTATAGATGTTTCACTTAATATTTTTTTTTTAATATCTTTAAGCAAAACTTAATGTATTTATTGTAAATTTATGACCATTAAATGAGTATTTCCTTGAAAGAAAAATTGGGGAATTTATAGTTATGTTCAGGGACAGTAACAATTATAATTTTTAAATAAAAATTATGATTTATTTATATTTTTTTTTTAATATTACTAGAAAAAAAATTTAAAAAAAAATGTACTCTTTCCAGTGTATCCTGGTTTTAAATATTGTATATCTAAATTTTTCATAATATTTTTTTTCTGTTTTATTTTTTCTTTTGCGACTCGTATTAGTGATCCCTAATTATGAACAGGAACTACTAAGACTTTTTCTTTAATTTAGATTGTTTTATACAACAATTTCATTTGTTTCTTCCTCGGATTCCGTAAACTGATCATCTATTTGATCATCTTGCTCTAATTGCTCATTTTGGTATTCCTCTTCTAGCTCTACTTGCTGTTTCGCCTGTTCCTGCTCCACCACCAACCGTTCTTTCACAGTATTCAACTGTTCTTCGTTATTTTTCAGTTGATTCTCACTTTGGTTTTTTTGCTGATCCTCGAGTATCATTTGCGCCCCATGTTCGGCAATCATCATGGTTGGAGCATTAGTATTTCCTGCTGTTACTTCTGGTATAACACTAGCATCGATAACTCGAAGACCACGAATGCCACGTACACGTAACCTATTATCGACAACGCCATTTGGATCTAGAGAATTAGACATGCGGCAGCTGCCAACAGCATGCCAAGCGCCAACATACATATAACGTATATGACACAGCCAATAATCATCGGAGTCTGGTTGCAGTGCATCACATTCGGGCAATGGCGGCAACCACAGTCGAGCGTTACAACGTTGAAAACTTCGGGTGACCATCATCTTTTGCACATAACGCACGAAACGCAACAATGTAGCACGATCCTCTGGATCGTTTCCATAATTGTTACGTACTAGTGGCGGCTGTCGAGGATCTTTGCTACGCAGCGAGACACTGCCACGTGATTTGGGTAACAATAGTGAACCAATAACTTGCAACAAATCCGTTTGTTTCAATGCCTCCTGCTGTGCTTGGACCAGCTCGGATCTAAAGCCCAAATAGCCAAAACTACCGGCACCGCCACGTGCCAATATTGTATGAGATACAAGATGTAAATCCGGTTGCCCCGAGCGACTATGCGGTGCACTTGAATTGATGAAACCCATCATGGAGAAACTGGCTGCTAGTGGACCACGTTGTCCCTGCAACAAATACTCAGCAACAGATGCCGGATCAAAAGCGCTACGTTGCGGCGCATTGTTGCTGCTGCTGTTGTTGCTGCTGTTAACTGTACACTTATCGCCACTAAGTTGCATAAACATTGGTAACATTCCATGATCATGTAAATTACGTCCCACACCAGCAAGATTTAGACGTGGAAGTATTCCCAATTTAAGCAATTCCATTGCTGGACCAATGCCCGACATCAGCAATATCTTTGGCGTATTAAGTGCTCCGGCACTCAGCACTACCTCGCGTCTAGCCAAGGCAGTAAATGTGCCATTGCGTCCATTGAGTGTATAGCTAACGCCGCGCGCTTCAGTTCCCGACGAGCTGAGTAAAACTTTCACAACATGTGCACCGCGCAACACATGAAGATTGGAACGTTGTCGCACTTGTGGAGATGCTAGATAGACGCGTGCACTGCTGGCACGTCTACCTTGATTAATGGTTACCGGTACATGATGTGTATAGCCAAAGGTGCTGGCTGTATGCAAGGGTTGCCACATACGTGGCACACCCAATTCACCAGCAGAGGCATAGATCATAGAGGCAAGCCGCAAATTCGTTGGCTCAACGGGAAAATAACTGAGCTGCAATTGTGATTGCAATTTGCGATATGTACGTTGTACTTGTGGCCAATCCCAATCCTTAAGACCGAGACGCCAACGCCAACCATGAAAATTGAGTGCACTGCCAGGAACAAAAATGTTACCATTGATGGCCCCGGTGCCGCCAATCATACGGCCATGCCACCAAAGGCAACCATGTGGCGGTTGCATGGCCTGACAACATTGTGCATTTGGTTCAGCCTCATCGAGCCACATGTAGCGTTGATCATGATGCAAGGTACCGCTTAGCCCATAGATCTCAGACTCAAGTGGCGGCAATTCGCCAGCTTCCAATAGTAAAACTTTAACATCAGACTGTTCACTTAATCGACTTGCCACAATCGAACCGGCACTTCCTGATCCCACAACAATATAATCATAGGAATGGATTTCCGTTTCAGATTGTTCATATGACGTTGAGGGCCAATCGCTGGCATTGCTTAATTCCAAAGTCGAGGCGTTAAGTGCAGCAGCAACAGATTCCACTAGTGCCAAGCCAATGCCATTGCTTGATACATTTTCCAATGTTTCACTGGCCACAACGGCTGGCAGTACTAACACTAATAGCACTAGGGTTACCACAAGCTCCTCAACTAGAGCCAATTTTCTTGGTTTTCTGTGCTGCACAGACTGACGTTTCATCTTGTACTGTTTGGGCCAGGCCAAGGCTATGCGCCTTGTTACCTTTTATATCATAAAAGCATAAAATAAAAACAAAAACAAAAATGTCAACGAAATTCACTTTTGTTTTTTTTTTGTTGCGATTAAAATTTTATTTTATTATTTTTATCTGCCGTTTGCCTCTTTTGTTTACACTGCGCTTTGAATAATTAACGCTGCTTCCAAAGGTTTCCCTTCCATTTCGACTTTCCCCCTTAACCAATCCCCTGCCAATCAACCAAAATCTTCAAACATACAGAGTGAAAGCTCTTGTTGTTAACTTTAATCAAGTTAGAAAGAGATCAAGATATAAAGAGCTTAAAGCTTTCTTTACTTAACAGCGATCATTGTGTATTTCCCTAACTCATAACCCTAAAAGAGGTATATTTCACTTTTAAGCATTTTTGTAACACTTATTTAGCATTTGGAGTGAAAGAGTATTGGAGTTTATGATTAGGAATATTAGCATAGAAGTGTCTCAATTTAGGAGTATTGTACTATTGAAGATTAAAGTGTAGTGATAATCTGAGTATTGTGAAATTGGATAATAGGTGTATTGGAGTATATAAATGAAAATCAAAATATAAGGAAACTTGAATATTGGAGTTATAATATAAATATAAATAATTAATTCCTAATTTATATAAATTATTTTTACTACATATTAAGAAGAAAAATCATTAATTTGTATAAAAAAAAATTATTTTATAATAAACTTAATTTATTTTATATTAATTTGAATTACACGAGGTTTTCCAGGAACATGTAGGTTTTCCTTTATAATATTTTTTTTTTTTTTTACTATTAATTGATTTGCATAAAATCAACTCGAGTCAAAGGACAATGTTTACATTATGCTTATATAGAGTACAAAAACATCATTTTGTAAACTATAAATTAAATTTTACTTTTTTCGATATTACATTTAGACTGTTACAATGGGAATGTATACTCTATCAGTAATACCGCAATGGTTATTCATGTTACGTGCCAGCTTAAAGAAGCCCCTATCTCCTTGATCAACGCCCAGTGAGGCCTTAAGTATCCAATAGTCACCATATTTCGGAGATGTACCATAACCAACAATGAGCACGGAATAGTCTATGGTGGTACCACAAGGATCTTTGAAAACTTTATCTTTTTTATAATTCATGATCAGATTTTTCGATATGACAGCAGCAACGGGACCTTTATTAACATGGCGAGCTAAAGCCAATTCGTCGCCTTTAACCAATGTCTCAATTTTTATAATTTTGAATTTCTCGTTATTCTTTTTATTGAATGTACATGCATCCTTGTATCCGTTACTTCTATATTTTTAATTGATCTCACGATTAATACCAGTATTCTTTATATATTCAAGAGCATTTTTAAGATGTGTTTTACTACTCAGGGAGCAATCAATCAGATTTTGTTTCGAGAGCATAATCAATTTTGGGTTTTCAATTTTCTTATTTTGCTTTTCGATGAAGACGCGACTTTCCACCACACCGGCAGCAGCAAAGGCCCAAGAATATTTATTGTTACCTTGCCTCATTATCGGACTCACTGCACCCTTTTTAGCCCAATTGATTTCATTGGTCAAAAATGTTTCTTTCGGCCAAACTCCATCCTCTAATTGATCCTTGCCAAAGGAGTTCAAATTTGTTTGGTTGAATATAATTGCACAGGAGCAAATGCCCAGAAGGTTGACAAGCGCAAATATTACTTGCATTTTATTTATTAGAAATTAATATTGCAACTAATCGTTGAACCTCAATTAAAAGTTCTTTTATAGGTCAATCCAATAATATTTATTATATGAAGTATAAATAAATTGAATAATTGATTTACTGATAAATCCATATAAAAATAAACTATGATGTTATTAATCAGTAATTCTTGCGGTTTTATAAGTTCAAAGTAGGATGAACCCGAAAGACCGACTAAACTATACAATTATGTGAATTATATAAATTATACAATGATATTGTATAATAATAAAGGTAACTTAACAAAAAAAAAAAAAAAAATAGATAAAAGTTAATTTAAATATTTGAATAAAATTATGCTTTGATTTTTTTTTTTTTTTTTACAATAACATATTCAAAGCTCGAGAGTGTGCCATAATCTGACGGCTGACAGATTATAGCCGTATAATCAATATATCAATATCAACAATAAAGTCGAAATATTTTTCCCATAAAATACGTTTTCACTTTTTACTGTGTCAAATTTTTGTAAATTGTTTACGTCATGGATTGTGTTTTTTTCTTCTTCTTCTTCTTTATTTCTAGCATATATAAACGAATTATCAGCATTATGCATATATGTACATATAATATATATATATATCTCTGTGTAGTATAT
Organism: Zaprionus obscuricornis; assembly: GCA_037044475.1. Taxonomy (NCBI): domain Eukaryota; kingdom Metazoa; phylum Arthropoda; class Insecta; order Diptera; family Drosophilidae; genus Zaprionus; species Zaprionus obscuricornis. Next base: position 34,523 of record JBAMBR010002211.1, on the reverse strand, counting down.
AAATGCAATTAACAACTTAGTATGTGTATTTAGCATGTTAATAGACTCACTCTCAGAGTATAGTATGCAAATAATGCTTATCTCTGTGTCTTAATTTCTTTTTTTTTTTTATTTTGATTACTTTTTTGTTTTGCTCGTCTTGTTTGCATAGATATATATATATATATATATATATATATATATATATGTAATAACGTTTTGACTTGATTTTATTACACTGAAATTCTAGAGAATATTCGGAAATACGCGTTCTACATAAAACATTAAATGTAGCGTCGGGGGAGCGGGAAAATAGGTCGAACACATGAACATACAATATTATAAGTCAAATATCAACAAGTAAAAAAAAAAACTACAATTGCGTATGCTCAACTATAAGATACCCGGTAATCATGCGTTGTGTTTCAATTTCTAGAGGCAGTGGAGATCAATACAAACTTGTTTTGTCTGCAATTAATACAAGCGCATTGCAAAAATAAAATTGGAGTCTCTAGCTCGTATCATTTCCGAAAATCGAAACTCGACTGTAGCTTTCTTACTTATTATTATTTTTATTTTATTTTTTCTTGTTTATTTTTAACACATTTATGAATATACCCGAAAATTATATTACAAAACAATTCCGGCTTTAATAGAGTATTATGGGAGTTTTATTTGACACCAGCCTGCATGGCTATATAATATATATATATATATATATATATATATATATATATAAATATAAATATGCTATTTATATATATATATATTTATATATACAATTTGTGGTCGTTGCACCCGCTTAGTTGGTCAACAATTTTTTGCTGTATCAACGATTTCATGTAAAAAGAAATCGACCTGAACCCTAAAGGTACCGGTACATTGTGGCTTAATAATATAATAATGCAGTAGTAATTGATCGACCATTGACTAAGATTGTGCATAATAAAGATAAGGGAAAAATTAAATATGACGGCGATCAACACTATTGTTACCATGTGGCGATTTTTGTTGACTTTGGGTCCTTCCGCATTGATCATAATAATGTTAAATAAAGGTATTAAGGATTATCGTTTGGATATTGTCGATGAGCCGCATCGTGTGCGTTCAATATATATTGAAAAATTACAAAATTCATATGATTTTGTAATCGTTGGCGGCGGCTCAGCTGGTTGTGTACTAGCCGCAAGACTTTCCGAAAATCCAAATTGGAATGTGTTACTCCTAGAGGCTGGAGGTGATGAGCCATTGCTTATGGATTTACCACAAATGTATCCGGTATTTCAACGTAGTGCCTGGGATTGGAAATATTCAACAGAACCATCGGATCGCTATTGTTTAGCCATGGAGGATCAACGTTGCTTTTGGCCACGTGGCAAAGTTCTTGGCGGTGGTAGTTCAATCAATGCAATGATGTATGTACGCGGCAATCGACATGATTACGATCATTGGGCACAATTGGGTAACACTGGCTGGAATTACGATAGTGTCTTGCATTATTTTCGCAAAACTGAAGACATACGTGTACCGGGCTATGAAGAGAATCCCTATCATGGTCATGGTGGACCAATTACAGTGGAACGTTATCGTTCTACTTCCCCATTACTAGATATCTTTATGCAGGCTGCATCGCAGCTGGGTCTGCAACATCCCGATGGGGATTTCAATGGACGCACGCAGAGTGGTTTTGCACCACCGCATGGCACACTACGGGATGGATTACGTTGTAGTGCAAATAAAGCTTACATACGTCGCAGCTGGCAACGTCCAAATTTGGATATTGTACTCGATGCATTTGTTGAGCGTCTGCTTATCGAACCGAAGAGTAATCGTGTTATTGGTGTTAGCTTTGAGCATGGCCTGGCACAGTATAAAGTATTTGCTAGCAAAGAAGTAATACTTTCGGCTGGCTCCTTGGCCAGTCCACAACTGCTAATGGTTAGTGGAATCGGACCCGCAGATCAGTTGCAACCCTTGGGAATCAAAGTAGTACAACATTTACCTGGTGTCGGTGGTAATTTACAGGATCATATATCAACATCGGGTGCCATATATACTTTTGATAGCATTCTACCGGGAAAACACATGTCATTCATTATACCGGAATTATTGAACGAGGATTCTGTGAATGATTTTTTACATGAGAAAAAGGGTTTCTTCTATGCATCACCGGTGAGTGAAGTAATGGGTTTTATACACACTAAACATCAGAAATCGGGTCTTGATTGGCCCGATGTGCAATTATTTATGGGCAGCTATGGTTATGGTGCCGATGGTGGTATGATTGGTCGACGTGGTGCTGCAATAACTTTGGAGAATTATGCCAATGCCTTCGAGCCAATGATGTATCAGGATTCATTTGTTATTGCACCGCTCTTGATGCGACCACAATCGCGTGGTTATATACAAATAATCTCTTCCGATGCACGTATACATCCAAAAATAGTTGCAAATTATTATGATAGTCCATTGGACATGTCGATCATGGTTGAGGGTCTAAAATTATGCCATCTACTGACACAGACACCAGCGATGCAGCAACTCAATGCAACATTAAATATCTATGAGTGGCGTAATTGTCCTGAAGTTGAATATCTTAGCGATGCATTCTGGGAATGTTTGGCACGATATTATTCACAAACAATTTATCATCCGGTCGGAACATGCAAAATGTCACCAGAGAACGATCCATTTGGTGTTGTTGATCCACGATTACGGGTGCGTGGCATGCGTAATCTGCGTGTGATCGATGCCAGCATTATGCCAACAATTCCCACGGGCAATACAAATGCGCCAACATTGATGATAGCTGAACATGGTGCGGATATTATTAAGCAGGATTGGCATCATTATCAACATGGTGGTTGGCTCTAATTCTATTGTAATTATTTTATAAGCTAGCTAGTCGTAAAATTTTCATAATTCATTTGAAATCCTATAAATAAATATACAACTAACAATAAATATATGTATGTGTGCAATGAAGGTCAATGCAAAAAAGCTAAAAAAAATTGTTAGATTAAGGGTCAATGTACAAAGGTTAAGCCATAACAGATTCCTATAGCCTTGTCCCACAACATAAACTGGTCCACGGCTTACTACAACTGTGCGCAACGGTGATCAATGAACAACGAACAACGATCAACGAGCGATCGATCGGCAAGCGATTAATGAACGATCAATGTGCTCGACGACCATTCACAGCTAAACCACAAAACAAAAAAAAATAAAAAAAAATACAAATACAATATAAATAAAAATAGAAATAGAAACAACTACAACAATGGTAATTGCGACCATGAGCAACCAAAACAATTGAAACATTCTTGTTTAACAATGAAAATCAACTTTCAAAAGACTGTGTTTCTCTCTCTCTCTCTCTCTCTCTCTAAATCGTAGAACTTCATTTTCCGCCTCCAAGGAATTTAAAAAAAAAAAAGAAAAAGAATGCAAGGCTATCTTCGTCGGGCTGAAGATGCCATACCCTTGCAATCTTAGATGAAAACTGTTTATACAAAAAATCAAGTTTCAGCCGATTGCTTCTATGGCAGCTGTATGATATAGTAGTTCGATATGGACCAAAATTATATGAGACGTATATTTTTTCTCTATACTCAAATACTCTCTACACTCTGTAAATATCATTCGAACCGTTTAACAAACAAACAAGTTTTTCATACAAAAACTAAATTTTCGAACGATCGGTCCTATGGTAGCGATATGATATAATGGTTTGATTTGGATCAAATTTATTTCAGACATGTAGGTCATCACCAAACTGAAATCCTTAGGCCAGATAACTTAAGACATTAAACTGAAAAACTAATATGGGTTGGATCCTGCAGTCGATGCTGATCAGGAATATATATATATATACGGCATTACAAGCTCCTGTTTACAATTAATATACCCTCTGAAAAGGTATATAAATACAATTTATGACAAAGTTGATATGATATAATTTTGTATTCTATATAGTAAAGTTCTTAAGTTTTGTTTTTCCTACATTTTTTCTTTTACTACATATTATATATTTGAAAAGCATGATCATTTAATATGCAGCACATTGCATGAGGTATGAGGAGGTATTATATATGGGGAAAGGTGTGGTGGGGCATGGAGTTTGCATTGCAAATTCTGCATTTGTTCCTAATTGAGTTTTAAATGTCAGTCGACAATCAGCAGATGTTGTTGTTGTTGTTGCTGCAGTTGCAGTTGCAATATTTCCCAGCATATTCTGGCGACATTGACAGCGGGTGCTTGTAATTCAACAGACTTTTTGCTGCTATTTGTTATTGTTGCGGTTCTTACTGTTGTCGTTGTTGTAGCTGTTGCCGTTGCCATTTTGGCGTTTTTGTTGTAATTTATGAGCGGGCGCTGAACCAAATGGCAAACGCGACAAGTTTTACCAGTTTACCGACAGTCCGCACACACACACAGACACACACACACACAATTGTATGTTCAATTGCTTTAGTGAAGTTTTCAAAAAGGTTTTCGAGATTTTTCAAACGGACCAGTACACACCGTTGTCTGCTAACAAAATGACGCTAACCAAACAGCTCCAGCAACATCAGCAGCAACATCATCAATTTCGCTTTCAATTTCCGCTGCAACTAGTCCTGCTTTGTGCACTGCTGCAACTATTAATGATTTGCGTTGTGGCACTGCCACAGGATGATATACTTTTGGATGCGGAACCATTGCAATTAGAACAAACTCCATCATCCCCTGGACTTAATGTGCCATCAGGTATACCAATAGTTATTTCAATATCTATCGATTAATCTATCTAATATCGATCTATTTACAGATCTCAGCACTGGCCTCAATTTAGTGCCAGTGAGCAGTTTGATTGCCGCTGCAGCGAACGCTGAGCCTCCAGCGCCAGTTCAATTTGTGCGTATTGCCATGAACAGTGGACTTTGAACAGTTGACCGTCAGATGGCGCCAGTCTACAGCAATAATACATTTAATTCTACTTGTATTTAAATTAATTTTTAGATTTTTTTTTGTTTAATAATTTCTAAGACTTTTTTTTTTCCCCCCCCCCGGAGCATGTAATGCTTAGAAGTTTAGAAGGCGTATATGCTTGATCAGCAGCTGAGCTTAAATACACATGTCTTTTCGATATGCTATATATTCGCTTGTCTGTTTGTTTGCATGCTTCCCAGATATTTTTTAATACCATAAGTCGCGTATTAGTCGGAATGAGCCGAATCGTAGCACTAACTTTACAACAAATCGGACTATAATATCATATAGCTAGCATAACAACTTTTCGTTTATTGTTTGTTAGCTATCCTTCAAATCGACGAACCTTATTATACAACTTATTCTAGAACCGATCTGTCAAAAAGAGAAGCTCTCTTGAAGTTGAAGCTTAAAAGAGTAACAAATCTTTAGTATTGCGATAAATGTTAGCTGATCTTTTATAAAGTATCTGTATATATGTATATATGTATATATATATATATATATATATATATGTATGTATGTATATACGTTGATATAAACTTGAGTTAATTACTTTTATCTTTTATTTTAAAGTGCTTATAAACTTATATACTATATGTATATATAGGTATATATATGCTTAAAACGTGATAAGATATGTGCGAATTTAATAAAAAAAAAATTTTACAAACCAAATGCAATGACTTTTATTTGCTCATAACTTAGAAATATAATTTTTGTTGTCCGAGTATATTTATTTTTTGCAGAAATTTGTAACGTTACGTTGAATAACAATTTATATTTTTTGTATAAGCAACATATATTGATCGAAATTCTTTGATGTGAAAATACAATAAAAGTGCAGCCGTAACCAACTATTTTTTTTTTAAGATGGTACGACATGGTGCCCCTTTTATACAAAGGGAATTTGACAGCTCCAGGTTATTTCGAGTCAAAATGGCGCTCTATATTTTTAAGATAAAGTACCAAACAATTTTGGCGCCCCTTAAAACAATTGAACGGGACAAAAGAAACGTTTGCATAGTCACGATCCAAATTTATAATTAGTTGATAGTGTATAAAATTTAAGTATTCACTAAGTGCTGTAAATCTAGGCATATTAAGCTTGCAAGTCGAAATTTAGATTAATGATATAGTTATTAATGGCGACAATTGAGTAAATAATTATTTCATCAAGATCAAGGTTTAAAATTGATAACTTAAAGCTGAATCTATGATACACTATGCTTATATTAAGCGAGCTAAAAGACTGAAATCAATGTAATGTATATATTGAAGTGTTATAAAATTATATATTGATATATAGTTTGATTTTTTTATATATATAAATATCTTGAGTATATTTCTACCATATATATTATAAAAATTTTGTATGTTTACGATCATCGATTGGTGGCAATGCCTTATCTGCTGCACTGTATTATTTGTTTGTTATATGACTTGAGTTTTACAATGTACATAAAGGAGCTCAATGATTGTATTAACTGTAGTAAGGTCACTGACGTTATATACATATACATGACGCATCCGATGTTTTTATTTCTAAGATCAACAGAGAGCAAAGCAGTGAGTGCATAGCAGCGCAGCAGTGCTGTTTGTTGCATTCGTGTTTTTTTTTTGTTAGTACAGTACGATAACCGGTGGCTCTCTCTCTCTCCAGGCTGTCTGCCAAGTCCGATAAGGCAACGAGGCAAGGCCAGGAGACAGAGTTAATCGGTCGGTCGGTCGATCGGTCGTTTGATCGTTTGGTTTTGTTACTCTTATCGCATCTATAAAAGCATTTCGCATACTGCGACTGCAATTCAAATTGTTCAAGTACAAGATGCTGGAAACAAGTTGCAGTAGCATTAATAATACTCTTGCCACAGGTACACATTGTACTGCACCTGGTATTGGTATATGGAGCGGTATGGTGAATATGCTGTTACAAGCATTATTAACGGCACAGTGTAATCTAGCACCACCAAATCTTTGGCCATCGGATTACGGAGAACAATTGATCAATGATAATGCAGTTCTAGAACCATATGATTTTATTGTTATTGGCGCTGGTTCGGCGGGTTCCGTTGTTGCGAGTCGTTTAAGTGAGCATTATGATTGGCGTATACTCGTCCTAGAGGCTGGTGGTGATCCGCCCGTTGAATCTGAGGTAAGTGACATGTGACAAGTGACAAGCGCCAATTGTTCATTTACTCAGTTGCCCAGTTGCGAATTTGTAATTACGTTTTATTTAAGTAATTATATCAGGCAACAACTTAGGTGTGTTCATCACTACACGTATGTGTGTGTTTGTGTGTCCGTGTATTTGTTTGGTATGCATACAATGTCAAGCTAAATGCAAAATGCTTAACAAAAGTTTTCAAATACAGAGAAAAATAATGGGAAATAATTTCCTTATGACTGCAATTCAATCTTGTAATCAACAAAACTAATGCATAAAAGTATTTTTTTATTATCTTTAGCTATACGGTAACAACAATAACGATAACGTGACACTGTGATAAAAATAAATAAGGCTAAGATATTAAGTAAAAAATTATAGACAAAGAGAGAGGATGTCAAAGAAAGAGAGAGATTTAGAAGAAGAAAGAGAGAGAGAGAGAGAGAAATAGAGTGAAGAGAAAATAAAGGGAAAGAGATAGAATAGATAGAGAGTTATTGAAAGAGAGAAGTATATAATGATCATCACTAAAGAATAAATAATTATCTAGCAAAATTATCTTTTTACAGAAGTTATCATAGTGATATGCAGAGTGTTGAAATGAATATAATCTGTTTCTCGATAACGATTAATTTTCTTATCAACTTTTCATTGCATTAATTTTATCATTAGAAGACTTCAAAGCTATACTTGAAGAATTCTGAAGGGCGGCGAAATCTTTATTTTTATATATTTTATTTTAATGTTTTAATTATCGATATCGATAAAACTTTTATTTATTTATATATATATAGGAAGTAAGAGAATTAGTTTTTTTTGAGTATTATATAAATTTAATTAACTTTCGACATTGATCAGTCGCTTAACAAAACAAAAATCGATCTAAAGTGATAAGAAATCGTTGTTGCTCTTGACTTTTCATTAATCTCACATAAATATATTTTATTTTCTTTCCTACAGCTACCAGCACTATTTTTTGGACTACAGCATACAGATTATATGTGGAATTACTATACAGAGCCAAGTGATACGGCATGTCAGGCAATGCGTAATGGACGCTGCTATTGGCCACGTGGTCGCATGATTGGTGGCACTGGGGCTGCCAATGCAATGTTGTATGTGCGTGGCAATCGACGAGATTTCGATAATTGGGCCGCAATGGGCAACACTGGCTGGAGTTATGATGAAGTGTTACCCTATTTTGAGAAATCTGTACGTCCAGTTGGTAATTCAACGCATCCTCAAGGTTATATAAAACTTGGAAAATTTGAATTACAAGATGCTGAAATACAAGAAATGTTACGTGCCGGAGGCGCTGAACTAGATATACCAAGTGTAGCAGAATTTGCAGAAGGTAGCTTTATTGGCTATACCTCAGTGCCGGGAACTGTGCAACGTGGACAACGTATGACAACGGGCAAAGGACATTTGCGACGTGTAGCTGATCGCAGCAATTTGCATGTGATCAAAAATGCGCAAGTTACGCAACTACATTTCGATGCAAATGGAGGCAATGATGAGGAACGACGTTTGGAGGCTGTTAGTTTTGTTCGCAATGGACGTACGTATCGCGTTGGCGTGGCTAAGGAAGCAATATTATCGGCAGGCAGTATTGATACACCTGCTTTACTATTGCGTTCTGGTGTCGGACCAGGCGATGAATTGGAACAATTGCAAATAAATGTTGTACATGAATTGCCAGGAGTTGGTAAAAATTTACAGGATCATGTTCTTGTGCCGATGTTCATGGAATTGGATGCAGGACTAGCTGATTTAGCATCACAAGAAAAACAACTCGATGATATTTACGAGTATTTAATGCATCGTACAGGACCATTGGCATCTCATGGTACTGCTTCATTGGTGAATTTCATTAATACAGCAAACAGAACTACGGATTCACGTTATCCAGATATCGAGAATCATTATTTGTTCTTTCAACGTGGACAACACACTGGATTCCAGATGTTTGTCAATGGACTCTCATTTGAGGAACAATATACGAAATATTTGCAACAAGTGTTAAGTAATTCGCATCTGTTATGCATTTTCGTATTACTCTCACATCCCGAATCAATGGGACAAGTACGAATAAATTCTCCAGATTATCGTGTGCCACCACAATTGATAAATAATTATTTAACTAGACCGGCGGATATGGAGACACTTTTACGTGGCATACGACATCAGGAGGCATTGGAACGTACTCAGGCATATCGTGAACATCGTGTACAAATTACACATATTCCTATCGACGAGTGCGATAGGAATTATGAGTTCCGCTCGGATGATTATTGGAGATGTTATGCCAAATATTTCACAGTCACCTGTTATCATCAAACGGGCACAATGAAAATGTCACCATCAACGGATCCAACAGCATGTGTCAGTCCACGTCTTCAGGTGCATGGCATAAGCAATCTTCGTGTGGCAGATGCCAGTATAATGCCTAATATAGTGAGCGCCAATACAAATGCTGCTACAGTTATGATCGGTGAACGTGCCGCTGATTTTATTGCTCAGGATTGGAGCATGATCGCTGGAACAACTCGAAGGACAGATCATATGCATGATGATGCATTGTAATGTTCCCATCAAATTTCATATAAACATTACAAATATTTTTATTTAATCATTTTTTTTTTGGTATTTTTAAAGTATTTTTTATTATTTAAATAAATAAAACTGTACATTTATAATAAAACTAAGATAATATTAAAAGCTTTAGTCAAAGAGAAAATAATTATTTTATTTTATTTAGAAATCAAGGATCAGTTTTGGAAACTATATAAGAACGTACTAGAAAAAATTCCCAGAAGAAACAAATTAACGGCCCCAAACCTAACAGAAATATTTTTAATATTTTATCATTTTTTGAAAATAATGGCCTATATTAAGAACTCTAGAGGATCACTCCCGACCGCATTTGTCTCATAAATGGTCCGATTTGTGACAATCTTGACGAAAAAGCATAAATATTCATTAGGTTCATTATTATTAGGCTATGCTCAACTTTATTCTGATTCTGGAAACAGACAAATTTATATTCTGATGGCGATGAGGAAAATTTATTTTAATATAGTTTTGAATGCCACTGTAGTTCTGCAATATATTGTATAGCTCCTCTATAAAGCTGAATGTATTAATATATCTACCGAGAGTTAACTGTTCAACGAGTGAAGTATATATTCTGAATGCGATAAAAAAAAAAAAAAACAGCACACACAGCGTTGACATTGACACTAGTGAAATATGCCCTTTGCTGTAGTGGCAAGTATTAGAGCTTAATGATTTTATACCCGATAACTCGGTTGGGGTGCAAGGGATTAATTATACATTATACATTGTTATTATGTGGGATTTGTAAATTAATATTGCACTAAAGATTAATAAGTTAAGTAGGTTAAGTCTATTATATAAACTAAAGTGCAACATAAATGCAATCTGCAAACGATTATAAATCATGTTGATCATCAAATAAATAAAACAGAAATACTGTAAACAATTGTTCGAGTATGCATACTATGTTATACTAAGTATATTTAGCAGGCATACTAGATAAGAGTTCTAGCAGAAAAAAAAGGCATTTTAACATTTTGGATATTATATTTTTGTATGGAATTTCCTGGAAATAGGATACAATTTTATTTTCAATTTTTAATTAAAATTATTAAAATAAAAATTAAAGTACAATTTTTATTTAAAATTAAATTATAATCGTTATGATCCCTGATATTTACTTCTAAGTTTTTTCATACTACTTTATGTTGGGCATTTTCGGTAGTATCAGAGGGTTTCGTTTAGTCTTAAAGTCTTAAACAAATGTTGTTGACTTGAATTTAGCAGCAAAGAGAGTAATAGAAGTGATAAAGAAAGAGAGACAGGGAGAGCGTGAGACAAAGATAATGAGAAGTAAGGTGAGCAAAGAGCAAAAGAGAGAGTGAGTGAGAAATATAGCATTCATTTAGTAAGACAAAACCTCGCAGAGCTAATACCTGAAAATTCTAAAAACCCGACAACCCGACCCGCTAATGATAATGGAGCCGCACATAAAGATAAAGATACCGAATGTACGCCGCCCCTGGCCAAGTAATTTGGCTTATCGTATCAGCGGCAGCAACAACGTGTTGCGGACTGTCGTAGTGTCATAGTGTCGTAGTGTCGACTTATCAAAGAGTCGTTTTCATTGCTGGATGAATAAATGGATGGATGGATGGATGAATAGATGAATGTGTGTGGTCATAAAAAGCAATTCAAGCAAGCTATATGCGAGTCTCTTATCAACAATTGTTTAGTATTAGTTGCTATTACTATTAGTTGCTGTGAGGTGAACTGCGGTGTCACCTTAAGCTGCTGCTGCTGCTGTTGCTGCTGTTGCTGCTGTTGCTGCTGTTGCTGCTGTGTGAATGTTATGTTCTTTGCTTCTGTATGTAGCTGCACCCGCTCTTGAATATCACTAACAACACTTCCACACAAACATAAACACACGCATAAGCATACGTATACGCATATATAGAAATACATCTAATCTATCGCTGTGATAAAGGCGCGTCCGTTCGTCTAATATTTATTTGCAATGCAAATGGCGCAGGTGATTTACGGCGACGCGTGCGGCATGTGAATGTGACAATCGACGGACACGTACAAATGCCGGTGGCCGGCCGTTGTTGCCGGACAGTAGCGCACGGACAGTGCCAGTGTCCACATTCATTCAGACAGCGCACAATATACCGCAGCCTATTCAGCAGAAGTAGGAATAACTGCTAGAATTATGGAATTTCTTAGCGCACAGTGTGCGGCTCGTTCGGCGGGTCCGGCAAATACATTAATGTCATTGCTGTTGCATACATTAATAACGAAATATTGTGATCTAAGCGGACAACAACAATGGCCAGAGGATCAAGGTGATTGGTTAGATAAATCTGGTGGATTTAAGGAACCATATGATTTCATTGTTGTCGGATCGGGAAGTTCGGGTTCTGTTGTTGCCGGCCGTTTGGCGGAACAAACTAATTGGCGTATTCTATTATTGGAAGCTGGAGGTGATCCACCAATTGAAACGGAATTTGTTGCTTGGCATATGGCTACACAATTCTCAGATTGGGATTGGCAATATCATACACAACCGAATGGACGCGCTTGTATGGCCATGCAGGGTGAAAGTTGCCATTGGCCGCGTGGCAAGATGCTTGGCGGTACAAATGGTATGAATGCCATGATCTATGCACGTGGCACGCGTTTCGATTTTGATGATTGGCAACAACGCGGCAATCCTGGCTGGGACTATGATTCAGTACTTGAATATTTCCGTAAAGCTGAAGATTTACGCTCTACACGTCCCGATTATAAGCCTGGAGATCATGGTGTTGGCGGTCCCATGGGACTCAATAATTATGTTTCGGATAATGAGTTCCGTTCAACAATTCGTGCTGGCATGTTGGAAATGGGTTATGGTAGTGCACCAGATTTTACTGAAGGCTCATTTATTGGTCAAATGGATATACTTGGTACACAAGATGGCGGACGACGCATTACCACCGCACGTTCACATTTACGCAAGGATACACCAAATTTACATATTGTTCGACATGCACATGTCAAACGCGTCAATTTGGATAGCAAAAATCGTGCCGAAAGTGTCACATTTGTTCATCGCGACAATAAGGAATACACTGTAAAGGCTAGCAAGGAAATTATTCTATCTGCCGGTGCAATTGGTTCACCACAAATCCTAATGCTATCGGGTAAGTTCAACTGAATAAAATGTCAATTTTGGACTGATCAGTTCTATGGTAGCTACATTATATAGTAGTTCGATTTTAACCAAATTTGTCTGACATATATAATTTTTTCACTAAACTCAGATACTTTAAGTTTTAATAGCATAGAGTAACAATCACAAAAGTTTTTCATACAAAAACTCAATTTTTGACCTATTGTTTCTGTGGTAGCTATGTATATGATATAGTGGTCAGATATTGATCAACTTTCTATGAAACATCAGTCCATATAAATACCAGTTGTCATTAAACTCAATTAGTATAAATTTCAGCCAGATAACTGTACAAACAATAAAGATCCGATCGAACTTTTCTATCACAGATATAGTAATATATGATATAGTAATCCGGTCCGGCACTCTTCGACATCTATCAAGGGTATACAAAAATAGAGTAGAATAAAACGAAAGCAAAACGGAACATGTTTGAGAATAGTCGAAATAGTTTTAATCGTTATTCTTTAATCTTGAATGGAATCGCATGACCTCGATAAGATAAGACCTAAAAACCATAAAACCAAAATGTATGTTAACTTTAGTTAACCTTAAGAAAATGATGACGCATTGTATATAAGCTATAATTTTTATCAATGAAAAGAAAATAGGAAAAATCGTAACAGATCGACAATTTATAGAGAAAAATTGAAATCGTAATGCAAGTTCTATATAATAGAAAACAAAACAATAATTTCCTTCTGTCATTTTGTCAGGCATTGGACCCGCTGAACATCTGAAGAGCGTTGGCATTAAAACTAAATTGGATTTGCCTGTTGGACATCATCTCAAGGATCATGCCAGTTTACCAGTCATCTTCCAAATTGATAAATCAACAGCACGTAAACCAACTGAAGAGGAACTTGTCGATGCTATGTATAATCTATTAATGGGACGCTATAGCAAATTGTTGCATCATGAGGCAACTGCATTGACGGGTTTCATTAATACAACATCATTGCACGGACCTAATCCTGATATACAAACAACGAATTTCTTCAGTCTTATGCAGAGTCCTGAATTGCGCGGTTATGTTGCTGCTACGGGTTTCAATGAGCGTACGGCAAAGAGTATCCTATCCGCAAATCAAAAGACAAATACATATATCACATATTTACTGCATCTGAAACCATTCTCAGAGGGTCGCTTGGAATTGCAGAGTGACAATTATTTGGATGCACCACTTATCGATCCCGGCTATATGACTGATCAACGTGATGTTGATACCTATATACGCGCACTCAACATTTATAAGCATTTGCCCGAGACTAAAGCTTTCGGTGAACGTGAAGCATCCCTGCACAAGATCGATCTTGAGGCTTGCAATGATCTTAAATATCAGTCTGATGAATATTGGTCATGTTATATTCGACATATGACAACAACTGTCTATCATCCAGTGGGTACTACACGCATGGGACCTGCCACTGATCCAACAACTGTTGTTGATCCCAGATTGCGTGTACATGGCGCTAAAGGATTACGAGTTATCGATGCTAGCATTATGCCAGATATTGTTGGTGCCAATACAAATGCTGCTTGCATTATGATTGGCGAGAAGGGTGCCGATTTGATTAAGGAAGATCATTTGGGTGGTCAGCATACAGAGCTGTAAGACTCTACGAAGATTTTGGTGTGTGCAGCAGTCATAGACAGCAGAAACACTTAACGATTATCAATAGTTATATAACAAAACTGATATACATATACATATATGTGTACATATATATATAAATATTCTTCTTTTTTTTTTAATAGAATAAATTTTTGTGTACGTGGCGAATTGTTAGTTTAATTGATTTATTTATTTTTCAGTTGATCATTTGCAGCTACAAAATATTCAAAGCTTTTAATATACAAAGAGAGAGGGAGAGAGAGAAAGAGAGAAAGAGCGCGTAAGGTTTGAAACTGCGCTAAAATACGAAGTAAAAGCAGTAGCTCTCAAAGCAACAATAGCTCTCAAAGCACAATGACTGTCAAACTTTAGCAAATAGCAAATGTAAGCATAGTTTGACACAGTTAACATAAAACTGCATGAAATTAAATTAATCATATTAAAAATTCAACATTTGCTAAATTCTTTTTTTTATTTAAAATGAAATTAATTAAAAATTCCAAAGAATTTTAAATTGCAATAATTATAAATTATGCAAATTGTATAATTTATATAAATTCTTATCATTTGCATTAAGTTGTCTACATTTAATATCAAAGCAAGCGTGTCGTATACGTAATGTTTTTTAGACTTGCTTGTTGCAACTAATAATAATAATAATTGAAATTGGGTTTATTGCTTTTGTTAATGATTGATAAGCTTTCACTTTTCAATTAATGTCAAATTTTTTTGTGGCTCACTGTTATGTCGCCAGTTGATGAGTGAGCACAATGAGAAAGAGATAGAGATAGAGTAATTGAACGTATTCGTAGTTGACGCTATGGTAACAACAACAAACTACATATAATAATAGCGCAAGTGCAATATTAACAATTATAACAAATTACTGTTGATAATCATGCATCATACCCCCCAAAAAATTGTTGGCAATTAATCAGTGGGTCGTCGCACAAGTGCTATAAAAACTCGTGCAGCACAAATGTGTCGAAAATTTAGATGCGATTGCACCTACGCGCAATATCGTGTCGAGGGGGAAGCAGCGTGTAGTGGGACAAAGACTACTTGAAATTACAATT
Organism: Zaprionus obscuricornis; assembly: GCA_037044475.1. Classification (NCBI taxonomy): domain Eukaryota; kingdom Metazoa; phylum Arthropoda; class Insecta; order Diptera; family Drosophilidae; genus Zaprionus; species Zaprionus obscuricornis. The sequence goes on along the minus strand of JBAMBR010002211.1, from coordinate 18,942 downwards.
ATGAGAGAGTATTGGAATTATTAAATATTATTAGATAATTTATTATTTCATTTTGTTTTTTTTTTTTAAATGCAAATTTTTTGCAAATGCTCGACTATAAAAAAAAATATTCGGTAGATAAATGTTGACATATTCACATTATACAAAAAAAAAAAGAGTAAATAGATTTGATACAATCACAGCATTAGCTCTATAAAAAAAAAAACATGATTGCAAGCAATTGATAGCGACAAGTGTTGAACTTGGTCCCACGTTTGCTCCAAAATATAAAAAAAAGAGTAGACAAAAATTGAGCAATTAGCTTGCACGTAATGCGAACACAGAGTCAGAGTCAGAGTCAGAGACAGAGACAGAGAGAGACACACATATGTATGTGTATACACGAGCAGTTGGCTAGTAAAGCTGCCAGAGCTGAAGTATGAGCGGAAGCTAGAGCTGTCACTGTTGTGGCAGAAACTAACGAAATGTTGGTTGGCCCGGAGATCCCCATGAGAGATGCGTTACGCAGATATTTGTAATTACGAGCAAACGGTGCGCACAAAAATCTCTTTTGAAAGCATTTAGGCAACAGATTAGATGAGCAGATGTCAGCTAAAATGCTACCATACAGTTGCCATGACACATGTACATGTACAGAGAGACAGACAGTCTGAGACTGAGTCTAAAGACTTTGCACTGTAATTCAGTTACAGTCAAAAAACAAAAACTTGCTCAACTTGAAATCTAATTTATGAAGACTTTGAAATATTTTGTGTCTGGTTTTTTTTTTTTTGGGAGGAAGAAGACAAATGTTATTATATGTCTGTTGTTTATTTTCAAAGTACTTTTTTTTTTTTTTTTAAATTTTTTAAGAATTTGAAATGCAATTTTTTTTTTTTTTTTGTCAAAGTGTTTACGCTACATTTCAGTTATAGGTCTAGAAATAGTTTTAAAACTTTTGTGCAATTTTTTGTTAGGCGCTATGCTTCAGTGCAATTGGTTTAGCTACAGATACATAGAGACATAGATGCATAGATACCTAGATACATTTAACAGTTTCCCCATTTTGCTGACAATTGTCAATTGGTAGTTTGACAGTTTGTCAGTTGTCGCGCACTTCTTGCGGTTACTTCATAAGCTACAAAAATCATTGTTTATATTTTTTCCTTTTTTTTTTTGTTTTTTTTTTTGTCATTTTTTTATTGTCATTTAATGAAGTTCATTTTCAATTTCATTTACTGCTGCCTGCGGTTTCTTCTTCTATGTCTATATATTTTCAATTTTGTTTTCTTCTCTTTTTGCAATGATGATTCAACAGTAATGACAACTGCTTTGCTGTTGGCCGGCCGTCAATAGATTGACACGACGGCCAAAGTTTTTGTTGTTTATTATGTCATTGAATAATTTCAACTATTATTTGCTATTTCATCTTCTTCTTCATTTGTTGTTACTTCTTTTGCTGCATATCCTATTTCTGTTTATTTATTGAATTTCTTTACATTTCACTTTCATTCATTTTGCTTGCCGAGTGTTAATTGGCAATGCGAAGCGCAATATAGTAGCGGAAACTGTGGCACGTCTATGACAATATGCTGCATGCAGCAGTAACAGCAGCAGCAGCAGCAACAGCAGCAGCAGCAGCAATAGCAGCAGTTAATTATGACCGGAAGTTATTTTAAGTAGAGTAAAGTACAGTGGGACGAACGGGTGAAGAATGTTATAAAATTTCTACAATTGAATATGCATTGAATAACTAATGAACTAACTAACTAACTAACTAACTAACTAAGTAAGTAAGTAAGTTAGTAATTAACTAATTAAGCGAATAATAAGTCATAGAAATATGCATTAGCTAATTACAAGTGTTTTATCATGTCTTAAAGTTCAGTTCAACATCCAATGATATTCGAGCTGTGAAATGTTGAAAGAGTTAACCATAATTTAGGGACAACAATTTTTCGTGAATAACAAGAAAACAAGCAAAACAAATGTCATATCATAACTACTTAGTTTATGCTCAATTGTTGCTCAACTGTTGTTTAACTGTTGTTCAACTGTTGCACAACAATTGCTCAACTCTATGCGCAGCCCTTGATTATTCTAGGCCGCTAATAAATGATTTAATATTATGTGTTGAAGGACTGCAATATGTTATAAATGCAGCACACCGAATATTTTATACACTTGCAGACTGTAATTTCCGACGATTGTTCCAATGATAATGCAAGCAACTGATGCATTATGCAGCTGGAAGAGCTGTCACTTATCTTCCGTAAGTAAAAAGAGATCGAAAGAGAGAGAGAGACAGGGGAAAAGTGAGCGAGCTAGAGAGAGAGAAAGGTAACTGAGACAATTTCTTGCTGAAATTTCATCATTTTTTTTTATATGTATATCTTACGCTGAGGTCACGTTTTATATTGTCAGATTGAAAGTAAAGTTTTTCCCAATTAAAGCAAAAGCAAACGTTGAATTTTCGCATGGAAAATGAAAATGAAAAGAAAAACTAACGCATTGAGTAATAGATAGAAAGAGAGAGAGAGAGAGAGAGAGAGAGAGACATGAATGAAATATGCAGAAAAACCGATTGTCATTTTGACCTTGTGACATTAGCAATAATAGCCAACACCAAATAAAAAGCTAAAACTAAAACTATAACAACAACAACAACAATCGTGCGATATATAGTTTTATTGTCGCTCTGTTAATTTGCGGGAATTATATTTTGTCTGTGTCTTCTTCGAATGTTTTTTTTTTCTCTATATTGTAATTATTGCAGGGTATAAGAGTTGATAACATATATAGCAGCAAGCATATATATATATATATATTCCTGTTCAATATCAGCAATCAAAACTTTTGGATATTTAGACTCTACAGACATTAACTGAAAACTTGGATTTATTTTAAGTCCAAGGTTGGGTATTTGACAGTCGTATACGCTTGCTCTACCTATGTTTTTGTTTTTGTCTCTTTCAATTTTTATTTCTCAGGTGGAAGTGTCTCATTAGAGCACCAAAACGACCGTACTACCAACATTCATCCCCGCAATCTGTCAATCTTTTTTTTTTTTTGCTCTCCAAATTTTTTTTTTTTTTTTTTGTTGCTTGCGTAATTTAATTGAAAGCGATTGGAAGTAACTTGATTGAGACATCGCCTGTCGATAGTTAGTTAGATGCCGATCAAAAAACATAATCGGAGACAACACTAAGTACTATATATATTATTGTTTTATATATATATAGAAAAAAAAAAAAAAAACCATCACTAAACTTCCCAAAAGTCAAAAAAAAGTAAGCGATATCCGTTTAATGATCATCGTTATATATTGCTTATATATCGTGTCATATTCGTAACTTTTAACGTTGTATATTAAATTTATACACGTTATCAAACGCGCGATATCCGTAGTATTATCTATAATAGCTCTATGTCTATGTCTACAGTCTGTGCTCTGTGTATATTGAAATTTTGTATAACGATCGCGAAATTATGATGAGGCCAATGAATGAAGAACATTCACTTTTATGTAGATCATTTTGATCGTACAAGATGCATAAACTGTATATCATTATTTCTAATATTTCGATTGCCCGTCTCTCTCTCTCTCTCTCTCTCTCCATAGCTCTGTGTCTCTATCTCTCTCAATTATTTGTTAGGCAATATTTTAACAGGTTTTTTTTTTTTTTTTAAATAAAATTTTCCAACTTTTATGTAGATTTTTCTTCGTTATTGTCTTAAGAAAAAAAAAAAAAAAATATACAATTTTTTTTTTTATTATTATTTATTATGATTATTTATTCTATGATCGCATTTCCTCAAACAGTTCCTCAATGACTTATGAATTGTGTATTGTGGATCATAGATGATGTTGGCTTACGTGAGCTAACTCACACACACACACACACACACACACACACATGCATGCATATACGCACACTTACAGCCTGTGTTGAATATCGTCAGCTAAGTGCAGATAACTGTGAGGTACGCATGAAGGTCGTTTGCTTAAGTAAAGTAAGTAAACAACTAAAAAAAAAAAAAAAATTTGCTATGGTAAAACGACGTGCGTATACTCTTTCTCTTTATCTCTCAACATCTTTCTTATGAACTGCATGTAAACTATTTTAATTTCTAAAGATAAAGACAAGTCATAAATTTAAATATTAATCATGCCATCAATTTATTTTCTTTATAACAAACTATTTGCCAAAATGTTTAGACTCTTTGTTAGGGTATAACAATACAAAGAGCAGTATGAAGAGAAATGCAAGAGACACAAAGCTATAGATGTGGTGGTGGCACCACTGTGTGGAGTATTGTCATCGTACAAGAGCACAAAACAATGCGCGCAAGGAGCGCAAAACGGTTTGCAATCGGTTGGCAATCGGTTATGCGGGCTCGCCGAACCGAACACGCTCAACCGTTTCACAACATTTGCCGCAGCCAAAAAGGAGCCAGCTAGCTGGAACGCGTCCATAGCTCTCCAATTACGGCATATAGCTTTATGTACATGTATATATCTATATATATATATATATAGATATGTGTGTGTGAGAGTGTAGTGTACTTATTGAATAGTGATGAACGCGTGTAAGGCTTCCACTTCGTGCTAATGAAATGAGGCTATGAATTTATATAATATATATAAATATCGATTCATAGATATATCGATATATAGATCACTTAACTTTCGGTTTGCATTTAAATGCATAAATATCTGCATTAAAGTTGTTAAAACTTTCTTAAAGACTTTTGTAGCTCTGTCTATAAGTGAATCTTTTTGCAAATAAGAGATAAGCCAAAATATCTGGATAGTATTATCAATTTGAAACAAATCTACAAAACTTTTTCTTGCAAATATTATAAAAGATTAGAGCTAAAGTTCAATTTGAGCAATTTTAATTTAAGTTTTTATAATATGCGAACATAATGAAAGTTCAAATAACAATTATAGAATGCATTATCTGAAGCAATAGCATACGACTTTGATATATCCGGTAGTACGAAGTAAAGTTTGCACAAAAAAAAAAAAAAAAAATTAAACAATATTTATAATAATTTTTCTTTTATTTTTTGGCTCGTGCGCATGCGCGTGTCACGCGATCAGCTGCGAGTATTAATACGATTTGTGCACGACTATATACTGTGAGTACTGTGAGTGGCAAATGAATAAACGAACGAATGACTGACTCTCTCTCTCTCTCTCTCTCTCTCTCTCTCTCTCGCTCTCTCTCTATCTCTTTTGCTGTCTGTCTGTGTGTCTGTTGATAGAGTAAAGTGAGCGCATGCGCAACAGCTTTTAATCTCGTTGTCTCGGCTGCTGCTGCCGTTGCTGCTGGCGCTGCTGCTGTTGTCGCTGCCGCTTTGGCTGTGGCTGCGGCTTGCAACAAGAAATGCGAAGCGGCGACCAATAGACAAGAGACAAACAGACAAACAACAAAACGTCGCAGACGAGTTGCTTTTGTGGCTCAGAAACGCAGCGGCTGCCAAACGAGTCGGTTGCCTATTTAACTTTATTTATTTATTTCACTTTTGGCCCAAAACGCGACGAGGAATTTTATTTTTTTTTGTTTTGACGAGACACAAAACAACAACAACAACAACATAAAATATATTTATTTTTTTTTTTATATACAATTTTTTTTTCTATTGCTTTCGAATGAAAGTGCACAAAAATCAAGACAAGGCGAAGTGCACGATGAAGAAGTGACAAAAAAGGCAACAAGCAAGCAAGCAAGAAAGAAAAAAAAGAAATAAAGAAATAAACAAACAAAAACAACAAACAGCAGCAGCAACAGCAACAAATGAAATTGTAAATGATTTGAAAACGTGATAATAGTTGATAATACATTAGCTCTGTGACTGTGAATCGAAAGTGTTTTTTTTTTTTTATAGGGAAATTCTCAAAAAAATAAATAAATAAATAAATAAAAAAAATTCAAAATCAAAAGCAAAAAGAAAAAGAAAATAAATTATAGAAAATTAAAAATAAAATGCGCCAAGGAACGTGGAACGAGGAAACATATTGAGAAACATACATAGCAAAAAGAGAAAAGAGAGAGAAGGAGAAAAGACGAGTGTGTCTGTGTGTGTGTTGTGCGAGTGTTTATTGTAATTGCATTATGGTTGTTGTGCCTGCTTTAGGTGCTGCCGCCGTCTCGGTGGGCGGACTAATCTTCAAGGCAAGTGCCGCCTCAAAGGCAGCTGCAACAGCAGGCGTAGCTGCTGTTGGCGCTTCAAAACTTGGTCTAGCCATTGCAACGGCCATAAAACTAACAACAGCCGTCATCGGTGTCGGCAAATTGACAATTATACCATTTCTGATAGCAGCGATAGCATATTATAATTATGATCTATTTGATCCAGAGAATCGACCATTTAATGTTAAACAAATTGATTTAGCCTATGATTTTATAATCATTGGTGGCGGTTCAGCTGGCACTGTGCTTGCCTCACGACTCTCCGAAGTGTCACATTGGAAAGTCCTGCTATTGGAGGCGGGTGGACATGAAACGGAAATTTCTGATGTTCCATTACTATCGCTCTATTTGCATAAAAGTAAAATGGATTGGAAATATCGGTAAGTTAATATAAATAATATATATAATATTATAACATATAATAATATATAGTTATAGTTAGTAGAGAAGACCTTCGCAATGACCTAAATATTACGATGACAAACTCATTGACATTGCTGTAGAAATAGCCATAATAATATAGCCATAATAATACATCGCTGTAATATTTCAAAACAATGGACAATAACACAAACAACTAAAACGACATCACTTTAAGCTCTAAGTATATAATTGTCATTCACTTTGCCACCTTACTTCTCTTCTTTTTTTTTGGTCAAGTCAAACATAGCACGCCCTGGAACCCAGGGTCTATCTGTTCGTCTATCTTTGGCTTCTTCGTACTGCTCTTTGCGTTTCTTAGTTGTTTGATGCGTCATATTGAATGACTTGGCTATATGCTTATTTTTCGATGCTCGTATGATGTGGCGAAATTTTTAAATTGTTCAAATGCAAATTAGCATTGATCGCATTTTCATGAATCGATTTTGTTTTGTTTTTTCTACATCTGTGAAATTAGTAAACGTTTTATTAATAGCTAAAACTAAGCCGGAAATTATTGACAGGTTGAAAAAATGAATATAAAATATATTTAAATATACATTAAAGATCACTTGAATTTTGCATTTTAATATTTATATAAAGTGTTAATACAATCGAAAGTGTGAAAAGCTTGAAAATGTTCTAAAACTTTCATACAGTTGCTGAAATGGACATCCTCTGTTTACTAGAACATATAAATTTATTTAGGAAGCGCCAGAATGCACTTTACCAAGGATTCTTTAGTCCATTTTTTACTAGACACTTGTCGTATAATTAAAAAAAAACGATCGGCATCCCTGAAAAATTCAATATAGAAATTCTCATTAAAGGATTCTGATGATTCCACTTCCTGAAAGATCCTGTGATATATATTTATATATCAATTCCTAACAGTTCTCAATATATATATATATATAATTGTAATACAAAAGTGGAAAATAGATCACTGTATGCTTCCTAATTGAAATTATTTGCCCATAAAGAAGACTGTAACATTTTGAAGTTCATAATATTTGAGTTAAATGTGTCGTGTCTATGTCAATTTGGCTCCTACGCGTTACGACAAGCGGGTTTGTTTTTTTTACCACCTTTCTAATGGTCATCGCATATGTCTGCCTCTCCCTGTGTTTGACGCTCAACCTGAGTTTATCTCGTATATTTGTTGAACAAATTTAGGTGTTCAATTATCGTCTTACTCATTTAGTGTTAGTTAAACGCGAGGAGGGCCAATGTCTGTTTGTCTAGTTATCGATTTATCGATGTAGTAACAAACGGATATTTGCCAAGTTTTACTTCATTTTTTTTTTAATTATTTGCAAATTGAAATAGAGTTTGGAAAGCTGGGGATATGTCACTTATTAATGCAGGAGAAAGTGCAAGAAATAGGATTGAAGCATTGAGCATAGAGTGAGGAGAGGGGTTGGTCAAATATTAGATTGTGTAATGCAAAAGTTTTCACGTTTTGAAAGTCAACTCTCTCGAGACTCTAGACTGCCACTTCTTGAGCGTGCTGCCTACGTGACTTGAAGCTAACATACTGATTGTAGAACAAAAGATTTCAAATTTCGATTACAATTAAAAACTTCAAAAAAAAAAAAAGCTAAATAAATAATTTCTCTCCATCTATCTAACACTCTCTCTTTTTATCTCTCTCTCTCTCTCTCTTTCTCTCTCTCTCTCTCTGTGTGTGAGTATCAGTTTCTATCAATGAAATACATTATCGTTAGCTGTAACTGCTTTAAATTAGAACACGCTACCGTTAGGAATATTTTCGTATATCTTCTTCTATTAATTTTCTTAACATTTGATTTTTTTGATCATCAGTTGCGTTATGCCTACTGTTGCTGCGGTTTTGCTGCCGTTGCTGCGGTTTGCTGTTGCTACGGCTAATATTGCTGTTGATGTTGCTATTTATTATTCATGAGATTTCTGATGGTTTCTGAACGCATTTCAATACCGTAATCCAACTTAACTGTTTTAATAGGACAGATTTTGGGCCCTGCCCTAGCGGCGTTTACACTGAACGCACTAATACATACAAAGACATGTAAAACAAGTTAATAGCAATATAAACAAAAGTCGACTTAATGTTACCCTAGAATATAATACTCAAAACTTAAACTTACAACTTGAGTATAAAACAAACCATGTTCAGTGTGCAGAACTGTAAAACATTCAGTATCCACATGTAATGAAAAGCTATAGTATCGTTATTGGCATAACTTCCAGTTTTATAATTCGATCAGCTTCAAAATTTTTGCTATTATCGAATATCAAAATACACGATAAAAGTTTGTAAGTAAGTTTCAAATTTGAACATGCTCATTTTGTTCATCATATTTAATGAGTATATATATGTTGCTTTTAGCTGACAAGAATTCCATTCCCATTATTATCATACACAATTTCCGAATCAAAGACAAAAAAACATGCGGAAAAAAAAACGTTTTTAATTTACATTTAATTTTCATTTGTTGAATTTTTAATACACTTGCCGAATGCATATTAATTTTGTTTAGGAATTTATTATGCTCATAACAAGGAGTGGTAGATCCCCCAAATTATATATGTTCCTGAATAGTACGAACGAATCGTGACGCTTGTGCGTCACTTCTAATGCTATTTGAACTTTGGCATACATAGTCTTCATGGCGATATGCTGTATATAAGTGAGTATATAGTGTCTGATCGGATCACTATTTCATATACATAACTGTCATAGGAACAATTGGTCGAAAATGAAGTTTTTGTATGAAAAACTTTTTTATTTTATCAACTATACGGCGGAAACTTACAAGGTTTAAGTTTAGTATCGACCTATATGTTTCATAGAAATTTGGTTCAAATTGTATCACTATATCATATAGCTGCCATAGGAACAATCAATCGAAAATGAAGTTTTTGTATGAAAAATGTTCTTATTTGTAAAGTTATCCGGCGGAAACTTATAGAATTTTAGTTTAGTGACAACTTATATATGTCAGCCAACTTTGGTTCAAATTGCATTACTATATAATATAGCTGTCATAGTAATCATCATTAAAAATTTGACATTTTGTATGATAAAGTTTTCATTGAAGACTGTAAGAGTATAAAATTGTCGGTTTGTTGTAGATAACATTGTTGTCTTGTTTGATTTGATGGCGTTTCGTTTGATGGCGCGTGGATTGTTTGTAATTGAATGCAATGGAGCAGTCCGAACTCAAGTTGGTGCAGCGCCGCTTAATGAATGCGAAAAAATATACACGGCGACAGAGACACGCACAGTCCCACACACACACACACACACACACAGAGTTAAAGAAATAGTCATAAATTGATATGAAATGTGAATGTGTGTGTGTGTATTTTGTAATCTGCGCCTGTTTTCCGCGCCATTGCATCATTGATGTGGCAGGAGAAGCAGACAACAGGCGTCAGTTGGTGGCATGCAATTAACAATAACAACAGCAACAACAACAAGAGTAACATATAACAAACATCAACAGTAACGATGGCAATCAGCTGCCAAAAGCTGCCAAAAGCATTATTATTAATCTGTCTATTTCTATCTCTCTATCTCTCTCTCTCTCTCTCGCTCACACTAGAGCTGAAACCGAGCCCTGTCCCCGTTGGGCGTTTAGTCGTTAGTCAAAATCCCTGTGCATCAGTATTTTCTGGTGCTGTTGCATGTTGCAATATACAAAAATATCACAAAAAAAAAAAAAACAAAAACAAAATATATCGAAAATGGAAATACCCTTTCTTGCAACAGAGTTTGCGTTGCACTTCAATGATTTGCATGTGCCACAAACAGAAGACAAAAACACAATAAACTCTATTGAATATTTACTTTATTCAAGCCTTCTGTTTGTTTCTAACCTTAGCTATGTGCGAAACTCTATAGGATATTGATCAATGTATTGTTTATTGTTGTTGTTGCTGTTATTGTTGTTGTTGCCAGTTGTTATTGTTGTTTTGTCACAGTTGTTGCGATTACAATTTGCAAATATAACAATCACATTTTATGTTATGTTATAAGTAAATGTTACAAATATGTTAAATATGTTTATGTCTTGCATTCACATTACAATGTGAGAAATATAAATTTACCTTAGCTTAACAGTCAGCAGTTAGGCAACACTAAACTAACTTATTAAATATAGAAAATTTTTAGGATATTTTCACACATGAGTACCGGGTATCACAGAGTTGAGCACACACAACTATAGCTTTCTCCATTTGTTGTCATGTACAAGACTAAAATCTAGTAAATGAAATGTAATTTACAGCAAAAATGTTGCCTGACAAATCCACAGCAGAGACTAATCTCCAAAAATCTCCTAAGCCTTCAACGTAAGCTATTTGAGGCACAGAAATGTCTTGTAATTCATATAAATTGTGATTATACTAAAGAAGCTTTAATCATCATCAACTTGATGAACCTGTAGACGTACATGGAGAATTTAAAGGTCAAAATGCTGATGTTGATTTGAAAATATGCGTGACTATGTCAACTACAGACAATTTCCTCCAATTGCTCTTCAGCTTCAGGTTTGGCTAGGTCATCAATCAGTTGTGGGTCTGTGGTCTGCAATGCTCTTAAGTTTATGCAATGCTTCAATGACCCCTACAAATCGATGCCAATATTTTTTTATTTAGACATAGTGTCATTAATGTCAAGTAACGTTGCCTAAAATTTTCCACACACAGACACACACACACACACACACACACACATAGTGTTGTGAGCATTCAGATATTGTATATAAATCCATATATACTTTTAACTAGAGTGCATTGCGGAATTTTGGGCATAAAGTAATGTGACAGAGGCAGAGAGAGAGAGAGAGAGGAGGCAGCTGTAAAGGCAGCAGTGGGAGAGACTGTCTGAGAGGCAGGTGTAGAGGCTGAAATGCCGGTAAATATATATCCTACAGACATTTTTCTCAATCGCAATGTAACTGACGTCTTCGTCGTCGTCATCGGACAACCCAAAAAAAAATAAAAATAAATAAATAATATATATAAAACCGGATCGTATGTATATAGCACAAAAGTGGGTTAATCGGTTACAGGTTTGTCTCTGTCTCTGGAAATTAAAAAATACTCACACTCACAGCCACAGGCACAGGCACAGATACCGATGCAGACACAGAGAGCTTGCCGGGCCTGGCCTGGCCAGATCAGGCAACAACTACAGATAGACAGATAACTGCAGCAAGTGCTGAAAGTTATAGCGACTGCTTATAGCTTTTGCTTACCAATCGCAATGAGCACAATTGCCAATCAAAAATACATGTAATGCAAACAAAACAACAGCAAAAACAATAACAACAACAACCTCCATGAGCAACAATACCAAAAAAGCAATAACAATAACTCGAAGAGTCGCCGCTCGGTTGCGTCTCAGTTATCTCTTTTCCTCTCTCTCTCTGTCGCTCTCTCAGATACAGCGGCCGTTTATGAATGTTGGCGAGCGCAGCGTGTGCTTTATGCATCACTGAGCCACTTAACAAACTCTCTGTGAGACACCTTACACCATCCAAGCACACACACAAACACAGACATAGACATGGCCTTGTGTTGAGCAAGTCTTAGAATGAAAAACATGGAAGCGTCTGCAGCAGCTGCAGTGATTAACTATTTGCCATTTACTTAAAATTTTGATCAAGTCAATGACTCGCTATCCTACTGCTGCCTTCCCACTTTGTCACGCCTACTGTGAACTTTAACATTTTGCCAATATGCTCATTTCTAAACAAAAAAAAAGAAAAAAAATCAAAAGCTTTTTATATGTAGTGCATGAAGTAATCAGCATGTGTAGCGAAGACCTTGAATCTAGCTCAGTGCCCAATGCTCGTTGCCCAGTGCCCAGTGGCCAATGTGTCTTTTGGCAATTTCTATGGATCGTTGTTAATAGTGTCAATTGAATTAACATTCCAATGTGAAGCTGAAGAAATATATGCAATGACAATTTTATGTAACTTCCCCAAAAAAAAAAAATAATATATAACAGAAATAACAACAACAATAACAAGGAATACGAAATTGTTTATAATGAAGTTTATGCTAAAAAATAAATAAGAGCAAAAAAAAAAAAAAATAAATAAAAATAAAAATTAAAATGACAAATTTTATTTAAGCCTACAAAGATTTATTTTTTTTTTTAAATAAATGTTGATAGACGTAAAAAATTAAAAGGAAATAATAAATAAAATAAAATAAGTTAAATATAAATTATGTAAAAAATAAACAAAATAAAAATATAAAAAAATAAAATAAAAATATAAAAAATTAAATAAAAATATAAAAAATAAAATGATAAATATAAGAAATAAAAAAAAAAAAAAATTAAATAAATATACGAAATACAAATAACAATTAAATAAAATAAATATAAAAAGTTATAAATAAAAACTAAATAAAATAGAATAATACATAAAACAAATAAAAAAATATAAAACAAAAAAAAAAAAAAAACAATAAAAAAATAATATTTATAAATAATATAAAAATAATAATTAATACTTTATTATGAAATAGATTGAACTTCTAATACAACAGCTCAGAGAGTGTTAGACTATGGCTCAAATATAATTAAGCTAGTAAAACTAGGCCTTGCCCTGCTTATTTACAATTCAATCAAGAAACGAACGGGAAGAAAAAAGTAAAGTAAAATATATATTTATATATATATATAAATATATAATAAGTATATTTATAATATATTTAGCGACCGCCCCATAAATGTTTGTAATGTGCAAAAGCTAAAAGCGCGCCACGAAAAAAAAAAAAAATTACCTAACAATAATTGGTAACATTTATGTATGTGCACTAACTGTTAAATGGCTAATAAAACGCTAAAAAATAAGAAAATTGCGTCAGTTGTAAAGCCGTAGGGCCAGAGCCAGGCTCGAATATTAACTTTAAAACTGAAACTTAAAAATTGAAACCAAAACAGAAACTGTAACTGAAACAGACAGTGAGAAAAAGAGTGAGAAAGAGAGAGAGCGAAGTGTAGAGGGAAAGTTGTTCATATTTTATGGCAGTGTGACTAGAGCATGGCAACTGACTCGAATGAGTTATTGACCAAAGGGTGCGTTGTCAATAATAGCTACGAAAATACATTCTCCACTGTGCACTATGGTGTCAAAAAAAAAAAAAAAACCACACATACACACATAACAAATGCAAAATGGCAACATATATTAATCAGTTAAAATGGTTAAGAGGCCAAAAGAGGCAGTAAAATGTTAAACAAAACATAGACAAAAGAAGGCGTGAAGTGAAATGCATGTAATCAAAGATAATGGCCAATAAATAAATAAATACAAATATCAGTTTTAAATTAAAATGAATCAATAATTTCCAAGATAAATAGACAAATGACAAGCGACAAGAGACAAGAGACAAGCGACAAACAAACGTGAAACGACAAGCGACAACAGTTGAATATTTTTGTTTTTGTTGTATACTTTCATATTTGAGATACTCTACTGTCTTCATTATGCTCTTTTGTCTCCCTTCTCTTTCTCTTTGTCTCTATCTTTGTCTATCAACTGTATTTCTTATTATTCCTCAGTTTCTTTCATCTCAGCATTAAATAATCCTTCACTCTTTCTTTCTTTCTCTACTCTGTCTCTCTCTCTCTCTCACTCTTTCAATCCCTATCTTTCTCTCTCTGTCTCTTTCTCTCTATCTCTCTCTCTCTCTCTCTCTCTCTCACTCTCTCTATCATTACACGACTTTGCTTGCAATTTGCTTAGCAAAGCTGTGACCACTGTGACATTAAGCTTCCTTTTTGTTTACTATACCCTGCATAAATTTTAGCTAAGTGGATATGCTCAGTTTATAGACATTACTTAGTACCATTACTTAGTAATGATGTGCCATTTATCACTAACTTTTCATTTGTTAAATTAGCTAAAAAATTATCAACATTTTTTTTTCTTTTATTGCAGTTGCAGGGTATTTTGCAGTTGTGCAACTGCAGCTAAAATTATTCTTAATTATTTTGTCATGTTTTTAACGTCAGCGTTCATTCAGCTACAGTTTTAGTTTTTAATTTTGCCTGCAGTTGTTGCCTAGCTCATTGTGAATTGTTTATTGTTCACAGTTTGTTGTTGTTGTTATTGTTGCTATTGTTGTTGTTGTCGTTATTGTTATTGTTATACGCTTTGTTTATATTTAATTTACAGTTGTGTCGACGTTACCTGAAGTTTCCTGTATGTTTAATAAACGCATAACAGTGCAACAAATAACACTAATTTTAGTGGAAATAAATTATAGAATTCGTACAAATCTTTCAGTTTGTCTTTTTATTATACTATATAATTTACAGTATATTTTGCACTAACCTAATTATATATATGAAACATACATATAGTAGGGGTATATATAGTTAGTCAATGAGTTGAGTTTTTAATTACTTTTCTACAACTTCCTTTTATTACTGCGTATGACAGAAGCTTTGCAGTCGTCAGTATTTGACAATTGTATCAAAACTTTAATGCGTTAAAGACATTGTCTACCTACAATTATATAGCGCGGACTATTGTCTAGTACACTTTCACTTGGGAATGTTTATATTTGAAGAGTAAGTACTGCTAGTCTGGAAGTTGTAAGCATAGAATTATCCAAAATGTTGCAATGTACAATTATTTGATACACATAGGATAATAAAAGGTTCCTTGAAGTCCGAAAAAGTGAATGTGGCATGTAATACTATTGTGTAGACATTGGACAGTGGAAGATGCTTCTGAAGTCTGGAAAAAGTGTTGATAACACAGCAATATATTTCATAGAACATGGGAAACTTCTTGCAATTAACAGTTTACAGAGGAAAAGAGTCCTGGAAAATTTTCTTTTGCATTCTGATTAAGTAAAGTTTGATTTCGATAGTATTAGATAGACATAGGACATATGACGACGGCAATTAAGATTATTCAATAAATATAGGAAAACCTGATTTAAGGATAAAGAATGATACATTAGCATAAATATTGGGAAGTTACATTTACAGTCTGGAAAAGAAATGAAAGTAAGAAAACTTCAGTAATCCATAGACATAAAAACTAGGAAGATTCTGGTTTTCCAGTCAGGAGACGTGGTTAATCAACATTGGAGAAAGTAAGCTTCCTTTGAAGTCTGCAAAATGTATTATTGAATTATTATTGAAAGCTTACAGTGCATAGTATTTCGTAGGCAGAGAACAGAGGAAGGTGTTAGTCTGATTAATTAGATAATAATATCTATAAGCATAGAACATAGGAAACTTTTTCTTGAAGTTTTAGGAAAGTAGTTTACTATTAGAGAAATAGCTAAAATATAAGATATAGGAAACTGGCAATCGACAGTCGACATGACGCATAATAAAAATAAAATTTCTTTCAGTTTGCAGTCGACAATATTCGCTAGACATAAAAAAAAAAAATAAATTGCACATTGAAAAGTGTATAAAAACTATCGGCGTGTCGAACTTAACTTTATTTGCATATATATTTCTTTCTCCTAATGACCAACTGCCAAAAGTCTATTATCATTATTGTTATTGTTGTTGTTGTTGTTGTTGTTGTAGCACAGTTTTAGGTCTGTGGTTGTTTTGTTTTCTGGTCGTATAAAGTTTTTCCAGTGTTGCTGTTGCTGTTGATCGTCTATTTTGTCGTTACTCTTCGTCTGTCTACTTATGTTTTATTATTATTTCTCACTCTCGCTCTCTGTCTCTCTCACATATACATATGTATATACGTCTGCATCTGCGTTAAGACGGTCAATGGCGCGCATAAGCTTAAGTGCCTTAAGCTGACGAAGGGCGTGTGGTGGGCGTGTCTATGTCTATGTTCATATCGCTTAGCTAATGCGGTTTTATTGTCGCTTATTTTGTTGTTTACCTCTTGATTAATGATGAAAGCTCTGCCAACATATTTGCTAATTGTTTACGTTTTCCTCACCTATATCTCTCTCTCTTTCTGTCTCTATTTCTCTGCGTCTCTCTAATTCTCTCTGGTTGATTTCTCTCTTTACTTTTAGCACACAACCACAGTCCACTGCTTGCCAGGCAATGAAGGATAAACGTTGCTGCTGGACACGCGGCAAAGTCATCGGGGGCAGTTCCGTGCTCAATACAATGCTTTATATACGTGGTAATCGTCGTGATTTTGATCAATGGGCTGCATTTGGTAATCCTGGCTGGAGCTACGAAGAAATTCTACCCTATTTTCGTAAATCGGAAGATCAACGTAATCCCTATTTGGCACGTAATAAACGTTATCATGGCACTGGTAAAGTTTATATTCTTCTTATACAAATCTTTTAAGAGTTTATATTCAATTATACTTCTGCACTTTAGGTGGACTTTGGACAGTACAGGATTCACCCTATAATACACCCATTGGTCCTGCATTTTTACAGGCTGGCGAAGAAATGGGCTATGATATTGTCGATGTAAATGGAGCACAACAAACTGGTTTTGGTTTTTATCAGTTTAACATGCGTCGCGGTTCACGTAGCTCTACGGCTAAATCATTTTTAAGACCGGCAAGATTACGTCCTAATTTACATGTGGCATTATTCTCGCATGTCACCAAAGTGTTAACTGATCCACAAACGAAACGTGCAACGGGTGTACAATTTATACGTGATGGACATCTACAGAATGTATATGCAACCCGAGAAGTAATATTAGCAGCAGGTGCCATTGGTTCACCACATTTGATGATGTTATCAGGCATTGGACATGGCGAAGAATTAAATCGTGTTGGAATACCGGTAGTACAGCATTTACCCGGTGTTGGACAA
Source organism: Zaprionus obscuricornis (assembly GCA_037044475.1). Lineage (NCBI taxonomy): Eukaryota > Metazoa > Arthropoda > Insecta > Diptera > Drosophilidae > Zaprionus > Zaprionus obscuricornis. The sequence goes on along the minus strand of JBAMBR010002211.1, from coordinate 1,564 downwards.
AATCTACAGGATCATATTGCTGTTGGTGGCATTGCATTTCTTATCGATTATCCCATATCGATTGTTATGAAACGTATGGTTAATATTAATACAGCTCTAAGATATGCTATCACTGAGGATGGACCCTTAACATCAAGTGTTGGCCTCGAGGCTGTGGCATTTATTAATACGAAATATGCAAATGCTAGCGATGATTGGCCAGATATGAACTTTATGATGACGTCGGCATCAGTAATGTCCGATGGCGGTACACAGGTGAAGACTGCACATGGTCTCAGTGATGAGTTCTATCAGGAAGTGTTTGGTGAAGTTACTAATCGTGATGTATTTGGTGTCTTTCCCATGATGTTGCGACCCAAAAGTCGTGGCTATATTAAATTGGCATCAAAGAATCCATTACGTTATCCGTTACTCTATCATAATTATTTAACACATCCGGATGATGTAAATGTATTGCGTGAAGGTGTTAAAGCAGCTGTTGCTGTTGGTGAGACACAAGCAATGAAAAGATTTGGTGCACGTTATTGGAGTAAACCGTTGCCAAATTGTAAACATTTAACGTTATTCACCGATGAATATTGGAATTGTTATATACGACAATATACAATGACAATATATCATATGAGTGGTACTGCTAAAATGGGACCACCAAGTGATCCTTGGGCTGTTGTTGATCCACAATTAAGAGTTTATGGTGTCCCTGGGTTGCGTGTCATCGATGCAAGCATTATGCCAACCATTACCAATGGCAATATACATGCTCCAGTTGTTATGATTGGTGAAAAGGGTGCTGATCTTATTAAGCAACTGTGGTTAACACCTACAACAGCGCCAATATCGACAACATCAACGGTACATCAATGGCGAAGCAAGCGATCAATGAATTTTGGCGGCAATGATACGACAGCGACTACAATGGAAAGTGTTAAGCAATGGCCATTGCCTAGCTCGTAGCACTATTGCTCAATATTTTCTAGATATGGGGAATTTTGCTTTTAACGCAATGACATTTGCTATACAATTTTTCAATTTTAGCTAAATATTATTTTAATATTTTATTTTTTTTTTTAACTAATTAGTTAGACTAATGATATGAAAGAATAATTATATATAAATAGAATTATATGTTAATATTCCTTAATAAGCTTTAAGTATGAGCTTAAATTAAGGTAAAGCTTATGCAAAGCTTTACGGTGCTTTTAAAGCTTTCAGTTCTTAAAGCTTGTCTAAGTCAATGTAAACAAAGTTTTTTCTAAAAACTATGCAAAACAAAGATTTCAAAAATAATTGATATATATATATATATATTTTTTTTTTTTTGTTTTAATTTTAAGTTCATGTACTTTCAGCAAATGTCATTGAACTACAAATGTTCTAAGGCGGGTAGCATTAAGCTGTTTAAATAATTCATTTCATACAACAAAATTTAATTTATTAAGCTCTCTATGCTTTCGTTTTCGCATTTGCTTTCGCTTGTTTCCTTGCTCCACGATCTGCACTTTACTCTCTGCTGTCCTTAGTCATTAAGGCAACTTCTTGTAAATATCAAGTCATTTATGCTAAT